>PVKM010019535.1:0-24097 GCA_004027735.1 Carollia perspicillata
TCCTGGTGAACTTTGTTTGGATGGGAACCCTTTCCTGGGAGATGGCCCAACTAGAGATGGCAGCTGTGGCCTACACTGACACGTGGCTCTTAAGCAGTATGTTTGTTGGTCACAATTGCAGTTAAAACTAGCAGTTCTTGGCAGGAGTGTCAGCTCTGAAGATCCACAGGGACCCCTTCACAGTTGTGAGTCCCCTACCTGCATAGGTGTTTATTCCGAAGCCACTGCGACATTTGCCTAGGTTCACCTGGCCATTCGGGCTGCTCTGTGGGGTTGGTGTTCCAACTCCATATTTACAGAACTCCAGACAGGTCCCTTCCCCCTCTGGGTCCCCCGTCAGCTCTCAGGGGGCATATAGAAGGAGCAAGTAGGTTTGTAGGCAAAGAGAGGGACATAGAGGACAGTGTAAGTCTGGGGTTTGTCTTTATGGGGATAACGATGAAAGGGATCTGTTCCCCCAACCCTGCCAGCCCCCACGTGCTCCTTTGTGTGTTCCACCCAAAGAGCTGGGGTTGATTTCCCCAACAGGAAATAACAAGGAACAAATTAATAAGTGTTATGTTTCTATGTACGTTTCTATCCATAAAGGATCTATTTAAGTCTTCTGCCTAGATTACTCTCAGCAAACAATTTTATTGTTAGGAACCATGACCACCGTGAAACAGAACTGCTGTGAAGCTATTTAGTGGCCGTCATACCTGTGACGAAGCACCAAGCTCAGTGGAGATCACGGGCAATAATAACGTGAGCGCTCACCAGGGCCAAGCTCTGTGCTAAGTGCTTCCCTTGGATTGTTTCACTCCGTCTCCACAATCCTGTCAGATGTCATCCTCAAAACCACTCAGCCAGGCAAGAATTATAATGTCACCGTTTCTCAGATGGCAAAACGGAATCACAGAGGTTGAATATACCAGATGCTTTATGTGGTTTATATCATGTAATGCCTAGGCCGGTCCTGTGAGATCCCCCTCCCGGAAGTCCTGCGGGAGGCAGCGGTACCTTTTTGTGGATGAGGGAACCGAAGTGTGGGGGTGTTGCCGATGCTCATGGTCACGCAGCCATGACGTGGAGAAGATGGGGTTCAAACGGAGGGAGGTGCAACTCTTATCACACCACTTAACCTCTGAGCGGTACCAGGCAGAGAAACACAGCTTAGACAGACAGACACCCAAGAGAGTGTGTTCATTGCGTCAGTGTTCGTAAAGGGGAAAAGGCTGGAAACCACCTACGTGTCCATTGTTGGAAGGAGGGGCACACTAGTGAGGGCACCGCACTCTAGTGATACAGGCTGACACTGAGATGAGCAAGGTGGATCGTGTATGTGTGATGCGGAACGACATATGTGGTCTGTTCAGTGAGAAAGGCTAGATGCTAAGTAATATGCACAGCATCATACCACTTCAAATAAGGGGCACCCTCATGCGGGGTAATTAGAGACTTTAATCATTTATTTAAGGTTAAGTTATGTGACCTGACATGGAAAGATATCTCCAGGACATATCATTAAATGGAAAACCAAGAAGTAGAGTATGATAACATTTATTGTTTTTTAAAAATATGTATTTTTTTAGAGAGGAGGGAGGGAGAAAGGGAGGAAAACATGGATGTGTGAGAGAAGCACTGACTGGTTGTCTCTCTTGTACTCCACCAAACTGGGGACCTGGCCCACAACCCAGGCATGTGCTCTGACTGGGAATTGAACCAGCAACCTTTTGGTTTACAGGCCAATGCTCAAGCCACTGAGCCACACCAGCCAGGATGCTGAAAGGAATTTAATAAAAGGAATATCTATAGAGTTGTGGGCAGGAGAGTGAGAAACCACCAGGAATGGTGGCGTGTAACACTTGGAAGTTTTGTTACCACCTGCTGGAACCCAGAGACAAGAGTGAACGGTGTGGAGGGGCCACCTCCTAGGACTTGAGACCCTCCTCCCCAGAAGGAAGCACTCACTCCACTGAAACAACCAGGGAGGGAGAAGAGGAAATCAGTGTCCTGACCTCACTCCTCTCCCACTCCCATCTCCACCTGCTGTTCCCATTTGCCAAACCCACCCGAAAGCTAGAAAGTGAAGGAGACCAGGGCACGTAGGGGTGGAGGGTGCAGAAGTGTGGAGAGTAGCCCTGGAGGGCCAGCGGAAGGTTTCCAGCATATTAATACACACATACTTGTGTTTGTAAATACTTATAAATAAGGATCTGAGAGGATAAACTCCAAATTGTTTAGAAAGGTTTCCTCTGGGTAACAGGACAAGAGAGAGACTTCCACATTTCACTTTATGTTCTGCAGCGTGAGTTACAACCAAAAAAGAGGCCCAGCTTGGGGTGAGACTACATCATCAGCCCTGGGTCTCTTCCCACTTGTGAATCACGCCATTGCTAAGGGACGGTGGGCAGATTGCATTGTCCCAAGATGGCGGCACCGGTGTGTATCCCACCCCACGTGCTCTTCTTACAGTGTGACGCTGACCCTCCTCCATGGCCAGGTGGGGTCAAGTTCATCTCCTTGTACCTGGATGGACCTTTGAAATTGACCACCGAGTGCTGTGGAAGTGCTGCTGAGTGACTTTGGGGACTAGATCATAAAAGGTGATAGGGTTTCTGCTTGTCTCTCTGAACTTGTCCTGAGAGCCCAGAGCCAACACGTGAGAAGTCAAGGTGCCCTCAGGCTGCCGTGCGGATGGGCCATGGAGCGCTGCTGAGGGGTCTGAGGCGCAGCCCCGCTGTGGTTCCCCTGGCCCAGGCAGCAGACGTGTGAGTGCAGGACCCTTCAGCCAGCCTAGCCACTGGCTGGGGCCGCAATCCTGAGAGAGACCACCTAGTCAGAATCACCCCGTCCAGCAGCCTCCAAACTCAGGACTCTTAGAAACTCAGATAATAAATGAATACTATTGTTTTAAGCTGAGTGTTGGTGTAATTTTTTAGATGACTTTTTCTTTCGAGAGGAGGGGAGGGAGAAAGTGAGAGAGACATCAAGCGGTTGCCTCTCAAACGCGCCCAAACCAGGGACCTGGCCTGTAACCGAGGCAGGTGCCCCCACTGGGAATCGAACCAGTGACCTTTCAGTCCACAGGACGACACCCAACCCACTGAGCCACACCGGTTGGGGCTAGGGTGACTTGTTACTCAGGAATAGGTCCCATTCAAGCTGGCAGGAAGCGTGAAGACTGACTGCCAATAGCCAACCTGGAGTCCACCCCCCGCCCTGCTGCCCTAGAGCTCGGAGGACCCGGGCCCACTGTGTTCTGAGGGCCCTGGGTTTGGAGAACTGTCTCACTTCCCTCAGTTGTGCTGTGGGCACCGGGCACTTGGGTCCCCAAAGGACCCTCTACCCCCTTCTTTTCAGAACTGGTACCTCGCATGGCCTTGACCAAGAATTGGAATGGAACTAACATCTCACAGATCCCTGCTCCTTGCCCGCTGTAGACCTACTGGGGGTGAGTGCTGGCCCGACAGGCCAGTCAGAGCCCTCTTCTGGAAGTTTCCAACTTGAGAGCGCAGAGAGAGGGCAGTTTGTTTCTCGGTGGGGGGCTGCCTGGAGCTCTGGAGCTGACAGAAGCCAGGTTACTCTTACGTGCGGAGGAATCAGGCTGCCTGCCGTAGGTGAGAATCCCTCCCGCCCACAGGAAAAGAGAGATTACGACCAAAAAGGAAAGTCCAGAGGGACCCTCATTCTGTGGTGGGGGGGGGATGGACGGACAGACATAAGCTAGCACAGATATCTTTTTACCAGTTTGAACTCAGGACAGTGTAGGAGTTAGGAGGGACGACATCGCTGAGTTTTAATCCTGGCTAGCCAAGCTGAGTACTTGGGCAGGTACTCAGTGACTTCACATGTAAAGCTGGGACAATAATAATCCCTTCTTCAAGGGTTTGTTGAGAGGAATAAGTGGTTAGGGTATAGAACTTACAAGGGGCCTGACACAGTAAATGCTGTACCACGTCACCTATTAATACTTTCACTTGGGCTAGATTTTCTGTCACTTCAGCTGGGAAAGTTTCAATCAAGACGAAACTCCCCCACTTGCCTCTGGGTTAATATGTTCCCAAGAGCCCGTATGTCCCAGGAGCGGGAAGTTGCCAAGCCGCACAGGTGTGCCAGGAAACGTCAGTCAGAACTGTCCCCCGTACCCTGCTCCGGGGCCTTGGCCTCCCTCGCCAAACTGTCCTGTTCTCACACCTTGCGAGGGTGAAGTCAGCCTGGCTCCTCTCCCTGCCCTTTGGCCTACTCAAGCTGTTTACAGACTTCTTCCTCTGATCTGGAAACCAGACACTCTCCTTCCTGGGTGTTCGCCTGGGCTGCAGCCTGGCCCACCTGGGTCTCTGCACCGAAGGAAATCAGATGCGAAGCAGGTTATGGAAGAGCAAGCAGAAAATACTTGCGTCTCTCAGGACGTTGGTTTCAGTTCTTTCTGTCAGCTTATCCTGTTACGTGGACTCTATTAAATATTTGTGCTTACAGTCATCCAGGTAACTGAATGAGGGGGCTTCTGGCAAGAGCAGGAATGGAAGAAAATCCAGTTCAGTGGGGATCTGCTGGGACCCTACACACTGTGTGGGAAAGTTCGGAATGGATGGAGGCGGTGGCTGGTCGGCCACTCCTGTAGGAGGGCCTCCTGCTAGTCCCACCCTGACTCTGCCGCCACCTCGGACTTCAGGAGGAGCTGCGAGTATTCTGCTGGGCTTGGGGCAGGCTGGGAGGCAAGGTGGGGGTGCAAGCAAAAACGAGGGGCACCCTGGCCAGTCTGGCACTCTCTCCCTCTCTCACATTGATGTTTCTCTCTTTCTCCCTCCCTTCTCCAATAAATAAATAAAGGCAAATGCCAAGGTTGAAGTGGTGATCCTGGAGATGGCAGGACAATTTTGCTCAGATCTAAATTGTGGGCTGGGAGCTCTAGATCAGTTGCAGGTGTAGATCCGACTTGAAAGGGCAGAACGGGGTCTGAGCTTCCAATGTGTGATGCAGGATGGTGGAAGGGTCAGCCCGGGAGAACAGGAGCCCATGGGGCCCCAGCAGAAGGCGCTGTCCAGGCAGCCTGGCCTCTCACCGAAATATTCAGGAGTGCCTAGAATTTGAAGAGACTCATGACTGTCCAGGGACAGTAGCCCTTCAGACTATAGTATCAAACTCATCTTCCCAAACCCCATTAGCCAGTGGGGAAGGAGAGACTCATGATCCGTTTGTTTGTGATGCCCAGGTGGGTGTAGGGCAGTCTACAGGGATCTGAACACACCTGTGGGCTACGGGGCCGGGCAGGGGCTGGGCAGGGTTTAGCATTTGCTTAGCAGGTCCCCACATAACCAAATAGAGGGGTACCAAGTTTATTTCTCAAGAAGGCTGAGATGTGTAAAGGCTATTTCACTTGTATCCTAATAACTGGGTTGGGCTAGTTCATCTTGGAGAGCCCTTGCATCTTTCTTTATTCATGCGTCATGAATCATGAATTCAATCACCATTCATCACTTACCCAAAATCTCCTTGGCTCCTATGTGCAAAGCACTGCTGGGCACAAAGCTTCCTTTCTATGCACTGTGGATTATCTCATTTAACTCTCAGTTTAATTCTATAAGGTAGGGATGCAATTCTACTATGACAATCTGTGCACCTATGTGACTGTTTATTCAGAAAGGCTTCCTGTGTGTGCCCTGTGCATCAGGCACTGTTCTAGGTACTGGGAACGTGACTAAGCCAGTGACCCCGTGGCTCTTGCTCACTGGGGAGAGATGCAGTTCGCAGGGAACAAATGCATAAATGAGATCGCTTCAAGTAGTGTCAAATGCTCTGACGAAAGTAACAGGGATGCGCTGGGGGTGGGTGGGTACTAGCTGATGACAACCATCCCTCCTATAATCTTCCTGGGTGAGAAAGAAGGAAGCTAGAACCCTGGCCTCTGCTCAGTGGAACATTCAGGCCAAAGAGCGAGCTGGGCCAGGAGATTCGAGAACCCACTCGTACCGCTCCGCCAAGGTGGTGACAAGTTATTATTTATGACAATGAATTCCCAAAGCACGAAGGCCTTGGCTGGTTCTGGAAGCTGGCCAGTGTCACAAGAGCTTGTGCTACAAAAAGAAGGTACTGTGGGTCAGTTTGGGGTCGTAACCCCTTCTGAATATATTTGGATAATTTTTCAAGAACACATTTTATTTTTAAGAAGGCAAATGATATACACAATAATAGATTGGAAAGACATAAAATGGTATGCAATGCAGAGTGTGGCCCCCCTCCTGGTCCCAGGCCTGCCCACCCTGGCCACTGCCCCGTCTAGGTTCAAGTCACCTGGAGGGGTCTGCATAGCCCCTCTGCGGGGCCGTGGGCTCCTCACAGACTTGCATGTAAATCGATACTCCTAAAACTTCACACCCCTTTACCTTCCCCTTCTGCCAAAACATGTGCCTGCTCCCGGGAGAGAAGGCCCAGGGAGAATTCCAGGGGTCTTGGTGAAACCTGTGCGGGGAAGAAGAGAAAGCAGGTCCTGTGTAATGGGGACGATCCAGGCATGGCTGAGGGTGTGAGTTTGGAATCGGCAGCCTGGGCACAAGTCCTGCTCCGCCTCTTTCTAGGTGAATGACTTGGGTAATGAAGGAACCTCCCTAAGCCCAGGCTCCTCTTTTGTCACCGGGCACAGTTGTTACTCCATGAGACGCTTTGAAGATTACATGAGCTAATGCAGTTAGGCACTTGGCCCATAGCTAAGCGGCAAAAAGTGGATGCTTTTTGTAGTTGTCACAGAGTGGGTTCCAGGCACCCCATCAGCCCACATTTGTCTGCAGACATACCGGAGTCAAGGGGCACTCTCATTAGGGCATGGAGGTCAGAGACAGCCTGTGTGTTGAGGTGGAAGTTGAAAGTCAATTCACGGGTTTCGCTTTGGTGGGTCCCAGGTTCTATTCCTAGACTTGCCGCCCGCCCATACTCTGATTTTGAGCGTGTCATTTAGCACCTCTGGGTCTCAGTTTCCTCACCTGTTTGATGACAAGCTCGGTCTTAGTTGTCTTTAGGTGTCTCCTGCCCTCACATCCTGGGATTCTTTGCTCAGGAGAGCAAACTGGGTTCATGCCCTCCCAGCTCTGGCTTCAGGAAGCGAAACTGAGGGGGCAGGAAGAAGCCTGGGGCAGGGAAGGACCCTTTACCCCTGGCTCGAGGAACGACGGGCTTTGACTGCCTTCTCAAGGTTTTCTTTTCTCCCGTATTTTCCGTGTGTCTTTCTCTTCCCTCACTGAGTCCCTGGGAGCAGGTGTGCGTTCCCTAGGCCCTTGCTTAGCCTGGGGAGGTTCTGAGAGCTCAAACAAGGCAGGGCTACGACAGACGTTGAGTCGGGGGAGGGATCAGCCGGAATCAGACTCACAAGGGCCAGGAACAAACATGCCCGGCCAGCACCTGCTGTGGGCGGACGGGATGGAAGCTGCTCTGGCAAATCACCGACTGTGCCCGTCACCCCGGAGCCAGGTTCCAGGCCACTGTTGTCAAGAACAGGAAGGGCTGCTGTGCAATAAACCCTCTGCAGCTGGCAGCTGTGCTCGCAGGCCATGTGCACACCTGGGCTCTTGCTCGACAGCTTTGCCTTCAGCAAGGCGGTGCAGAGGAAACTTCCTGGCGGGCACAAAAACTCCGTAATGCCTCCGGGGAAAAAAGGAGCCCTGTGGGAAGCTACCTATTTCAGTGGCGAGACGAGAAGCCGAGTTGGAAAGAGCTTTACTGTGACTGCTCCTGTAGATGAAGTTCAGTGGGGGATGCGGGAACGTGCTCGGGGGAGAGCACTGAATTTCGTTGTTCTTCCATAGTTCCCACGTTCAAACAAGAGTTCAGAAAGCAAGGCAACACTCCAGTGGTGTATCCTACCTGCTGTGGTCATTCTGCGTTCAAGTTCATTTCCGCAGATAGGTGGGAAGCCACAGAGGGCAGGCAGCAAAATGATACCTTTTGGAAGTAAACTTGTCCCTGTCCACCCCCAGCCCGCTGCCCCCCTCACAGTCCAGGGCCTCATGGAACAGATGGCAGGCATGTTTGTTGTTAGGGACTATAGGGAGGACGAGAAGCTGGGGTGTGACCCATGAGCGTGCAGAAGGCTGAGCTTCTCCAGAAAAAAGGGAGCAGGAACCTCCTGCCTGCCCCACTGTGCCCCACGCTGTCCCCTGGTGACCCCACAATGCTGGCCGCGTGTCGGCCCAGCCCCCAAACCCTTGAGGAAGACACAGTAAAGCCGTACCCGCTGGGGTCTCTCTCTGCAGGCGCTCTCCCCCTCTCCCTGGATCTCATCACACATTCCCGTCGCTGCTGAAACCTGAGGGGCCCCGTGTGAGATGCAAAGCCCGTCTGGAAGGCTTCAGAGCTTTTGCTTAGTTCTCATTGTTTGGGGGATGCTGTCTGTCCCTCTGTCAATTTTCTTCTGGGAAAACAGCCCTCCTGGAAAGGCCCCTCAACACTGGCCCTGCCAAGCCAAGGGCAGGCGCGCTTTTGGGAGACTGGCTGCATTGCCCATCAGAGCTCTCCTCTTCTCTCCCTTTCACAGAGGTGCCCACGTGGCCCCACCAGCCACTTGCAGGAAGAAGTGAGGGAAGGGCTTAGGCCTTGACGAAGTGACCTCTGCCCCCTCCATCGGTGTGCTGGACTCTCTGTGTTAACAGGGCCCTCTTCTACCTTTTCCAGGGGCGGGATCTCTCTACAATGCGTGGGAGTCTGCACCAGAAATATACGACCTACCATGGTCAAAAGCACTTGGCAGATGTGATTCAGTCAAGGACCTTGAGATGGGAAGCTTTTCCAGGGTCACCTGGTGGGCCTGATGCAGTCATAAAGGTTCTTATCGGAGGGAGGCAGGAGCTCAGTGGAAAGAAGGTGCTGCGCTCCTGGCTCCGAAGATGAAAGAGGGGGCCAAGGGCCAAGGAAGGCAGGTGACCACTGGAAGCTGGAAAAGGCAACAAAACAGATTCTCCCGCTGAGTTTCCAGGAGGAATGCGGCCATGTTCACTTTAGACTTCTGACCTCTAGAACTGTAAAAAGTAAATTTATGTTGTTTAAAGCCACTAAATTTGTGGTAAGCTGTTACAGCATTAAGTAGAAATGAATACAAACATGAAAAAAAATGCCATGGCTCCTCCTGTGATTTTTTTTTAGCATCTATTCATGAATAGAATACATGCCACAAACTCCACCTCAAATTCAGTATTGCACTTAGAGTTTGTTGACCACACTGCAGCCGTGAACATCTGGGCAGCGCTGTAACTCACACCCGGTTCGTACCAGGTGAGGGATCCATTCACTCCCTCATCCACTCATTCCTTTATTCATTCACCTTTGTGTGTTTGTTCTGAATGTGGCCTCTGACCCAGGCTGTCTGGATTTAAGTCTCCACTCTGCCAGGTAAAGCCGTGTGACCTTGAGCATCTTCTCCGTGCCTCAGTGCCCTCACCTGTAAGTGGGAATAACGATGATACCTACCTTATATTACCGTGAGGATTGAATGACTCACTGTGCAGAAAGCATTTCAAAAAATCCTTGGGTCCTCCCCCAGGCAGTGGGGCCGGGATTTGGTAGCTGGTGCTGAAAGAGAAACCCTTGGGCGCATCCTTGCCCTGGGACTGTGCCGGGGGCAGCTGTCACCCAATGACACAGAGGAAAAATTAAAAAAATAATAAAATAAAAAATCCTTGGCACACTGTAAGTGCTATCAATTTTTTTAAAATTAAAACATAGGATAGCTATGAGAAACACATTATTCTTTCAATAGGTAATATATAAATAAGTTTTAGTCCTGCTTTACCTCACTGTACTTGTATTTTTTAGTATGTCCCAAGGATGCCTTGCAGAGAAGAAAGTACAACTGATCACCTCAAATCAAGGCAAACCCCCGTATCGAATGGGTTCTTGGCCTGATCATGCAGCCCAGCTCCTTACACATTCGCTCCACTGCCAGCGGGGCTGGGAGGCAGACCCTGCTGCCACTCTGACTTCCCTCGTCGGACACTCCAGATCAGACTGGGCTCTCCAGATCACCGGGTAGCAGAAACTGTGGGTGCCTCCACAACAGCCATTTACTTCTTCTCCATTGGGTATGAGGCGGGAATATGCCCAGCCCTGCGGAGTAAGCCAAGCTGGGCTAAGCCTGTTATGTAATCCCATTTACCTTGGCCAGTTGGCTGGGGTTTGTGACCAGTTCTAGCCAATGACATGTGAGTAAAAGTGTCATGGTGGACTTCTGGGAAAGCTCTTTCCTGATGAAAAGAAGATGTATAGTTATGGTTCAATCAGGAAGACAGACACCACTCTTAAGCATTTCAAGCCGGAGGGGGTTTAACACAGGGACTCCGGTGGTTGCACAAATGCCGAAAGGGCTGGAAGAGCAAAAGTGCAGGTGAACCAGCCCATCGCTCAGGTCGCTGCCGGCTCTCAGTGAGAGGCGGGAAGCTACAGGACCTGGCAGACACTGCAGTGATGGCCACAGCCTTCTGCAGACCACAGCAGATGAATTTTAGGCAAATTCCCAGAGGCCACTACAAAATCTCAAGTCTGTGCTTCCCTTTCTCCCTCCTAGTCATTTATAGGTGCACTCTAACCCAGCTCCCTGCTAGCAAGGGATTCTGGGATTTGTAGTTCCAGGCTCTCAGCCTTCATGGTGAAGGGGATGCACAGAAAGTAGGGAATGGTATGAAGGTACTCTGGAACAAAGAGAGAACCTTTTCTCTTCCCATTTTTTTGTACTTTTATTTTTAAATCTGGACAAGAAGCATGGAAAAGAAATAGCCAATCCTGTGACTGTAAGTCAAAGGATTAAGTCATTTGTTCGTTCATTTTTTCACACACGTACAGAGGGTCATCCTAGGCAGAAGTTCTGGCCCCTGACCCTGACATTTCACTGGCTGCACTGCTGCACTAGTGAGGATGACAACAGCAGCACCTAAAAATTTTTTAACACCTTCTAAAGAAATACTTTGCTGGACTACATTAAGTATTTTACATGCATTATCTTATCTCATTCTCAGCCACACCATGTGATTAAATGCATGCAGACTCCACACTCGGAGCGTAGAATGCGCACGACCAGGAGGACACGTGCTGTGCATTCGTCGTGCTCCAGGCGCTATTCTGAACACAGTGCACATTTTAGTTTATTCTCCCAACAACCCTGGAGTGACGTCCTATTATTATCACCTTTTTCACGTGATTGAAGAAACTAAGGCATAGAGAAGTTAAGCTACTTGCCCAAGTGGAGCTGAGATTTGAATCCAGGTGGTTTGGACCAGAGTCTGTGAATGTAATCACTGCTCTGTGCTAGAAGCTGATGACAGTGGCTGCCTTTTCGGGAAGGGGACACTTCGGGCCAAGTTGTGTTGGGGGTTCACTTTGGCTGTATATCCCTGTGTAGCGTTTGACTCTTCCAGCGTTTTCCGCTTACCCTCTTCTCCCACTGCTCTCCAGCATGCTGCCATGTCCCCTCCAATACCCAGCTGCAAGCGTACCCGGTACTTGGGGCCCTGGGCCTTTGTCTGTTCCCACAGCTGACTGCCTCCCTCCTTTCTCCCTGTGCCCAGTGCTGAACCCTAACCAGGCCCAGGGTTCAAACCACACACCACGTCCTCTTCCCTCAGAAAAGCTTACTGATTCCACACCCAGATATGACCACTTCCTGCTCCCAAATCCTGTTTATTATTGTTTTGTTTAGATCCCTCTTCTCATATTTGCCATAGTCTGTCTAGTGTATATTGTCTATCTTCATTCACTCAGCAGTTATTCAATATGCCAACATTTATTGCGTATTTCTACATACCAGCTATTCTGTAGGCCCTGGAAATCCAAGGATCAAACAGAACACTGACCTCCAGAAGTCCCCATCGTGAACAGAGTTACACTGGAGTGAGGCACGGACTGGCACTGCCATATGTGCCAAGGGCAGAGAGAACTCTGAGCTTGAGTCCATTGATCGATTACACGTTGAGGCGGAGAACCTTTTACTTCCTGGGTGCTGCTACAGGTTGCTTGGTAATGACATAGATAGGGAACCAAGCCCTGCTTCTGAACCCAGCCCTGCCACTTGCAGTTGCTGTGACTAGCTGTGCTGACTTCAGTTATCTCATCCTTAAAATGAGGTGCTATTAGGTACCCCCCTCATAGGGCTGCTATGAACATTCAGGGAGTAGAAGATGTGAAATGTTTAGCCTGGTACCTCGTACTTAGTAGGTCCTCATTAATGGTACCTTGGTACTTGTTGTTAATTTGTTCTGGAACTCGTGACGAGCACCAAAACTGACGAGTGCTGAAACACTTTTTTCTCATCAAAATGGGACAAGTGCAGGGTTTGATGAGCTCTGAAGCCGACGAGTACTGAGGTGTGACTGTATTTATGATGCTCAATCCTGAAGGTTGGTGCCTTTGGAGGTGGGAGAGGGGAGGGAGGGAGAACATTTAAGCAGTTAGAACAGCATGTGCAAATGCATCAGGGCACACAGTAGTGTGGCGTCCATAGTGGGGGTGGGGTGGGGGGTAGATACACACCGGAAAGAAGATGGGAAGAGGACTGGGGAAGGTAACGTGGATGAAAAAGGGGCTCATGGCAAGTAACCTCATAGGGGGATCTGATCATAAATTCTTACCGGGCAGGTCATGGCGGGTAGTCACACCCCAGGCCTACGACTTACAACTTCTTTCGTGAAGGGTTTTAAGCCAGCCCTGTCCATTGTTCTTGTGCATCTAGGTTAACACACCTTTGAAATACCAGGAGAAAAATCCCTCAGAGGGGATGTTAACCCTTAAGGGAGCACTTAATCTTAATTATCCTACAGTCCAATCTGCCTTGCTTTCTCTCAGCATCCTCATATTCCCTCCCTAATTTCAAATGCACAAAAGAAAATGCAGAACTATTATTCTCTGGAGCCTTTGGGATCTTGCTTCCCAGCATACGTTATCAGTTTGGCCCAAATAAACTCTAAACATTCTCTACAGGTTTGGACGTTTTTCACTTTGATAGCAGAGAGCCCGATCTCCCTCAGCGTGAAGGTGGAGCCTTTCTCTGTACCCTCAACCCCGAGCAAGCTCATAATCTCTCAATCAGTGTTTATTAAAATGAATTCAATAGTGGAACCCAATTTCCTCTGGGGCCATACTCGCTCTTAAACTGGGAAAATGAGACAGCCTCCCTGCCCCCTACAGCCCCCCACCATGCTGCAAAAAAAAAAAGTCTTCAACAAGCTCAGGTCAGAGAGATACAGAGCAGAGGCAGCACCCCACGGCTGTGGGATGCCCTTCCTGAGTGGGCAAGCTTGGGTCCGCTGGCTGTCTAAACCTCCTCCTACCCTCATGTCCCTGTTCGTGGGACCCAAGCAGCTAGAACTAGGATTGGGAAGCTGGAGGAGGAGCCAACTGTGCTGCTGGACATTGTTCTAGAGCTCAGACTCCAGCTCAGTCTGGGTCAGCAGAGGACACGTTGGGGCCTGTGGCCGCAGGAAGTGCCTCTGATATCCTGGGAATCTGTCTCCTGGTTTTCCAACTCTACTCTCTTTACTTTTCCTATGGTCTCTTCCTAATCCCATTTGGCCGAGACAGGTGAGTCAAAACTTCTCCTAAGGACCTGTAGCAAGTGGCAGTTATCTTCTGAGTCATGTGCTGCCTAACACCTTGCCCACGCAGAGGTCTCACCCTGCAGAGCCTGAGCTGGTTTCCAACCACACCCCTTCAACAGAACAGATTCACCTTATCGCAGTCACAGGGCCCGCCAGAGGTCGGAGCACAGCGTCTGCCCGGCAGGAAGGCTCTGAGGTGGTGCAGCAACCGCTTGAAAGGGTTGCTTTAAAACTGAGAGACGTACACTTAGGTCTCCAATTTAACCCTGATTAAAAAAAAAAAACAAAAAACTTTTCCTGCTAAAACTTGAACTTGCCAGATAGTGTTTTCTGGTTTTTGATTTAGCAGGGCATATCACACTTTTTGTACAATATAACAACCACAATCACCATTTTTCTAGGTCCTCCGTGCCGTTTCTGTCCTGGGCCACGTTAAGCCAGGTTACCTGCTCTGCCATCGGTTGCGGCCAGATTGTACAAACACCGATGAAAAAATTGGGTAGAAAAACTGGATTTCTGTCTCCCCTGGGCCAATTGATTTGCTCTGTGACCTTGGGCAAATCACTTCGGTCCATGAGGCTTCAAGGTCGCTCCTGCCAGGCTCACCTCGTGGTGTAGGTGTGAGGACCCAATGAAGTGGTCACACGTGGGAAAAGCGCCGCAGCCGCTATGAACTGTACAAAGTGGCAGCTTTGACATTAAAAGCACGAAGTCTCGCCTGTGTTCCTGTTTGAGGAGGGGAGTGTGCCTTTCCCAGAGAGTGGACTAGGGGACTAAGAAAGCCGGGGTGACAGCCTTCTACAACAGAACGCAGGGCGAGCCCGGTCAGGGTGCTTCACCGACGGGTGGGCTTTTGTGCGCTGGATGGGGAAAGCTGGAGTTTTGAGGTGAGTTCCCATCACGCCTCTGCCCTTTAGTTGTTAGTAGTAACAACTCAAGTAGTGACAACTGTGAGTCCTTCAATCTTGCAGAAACTCGGTTTGTCACGTATAGTATGGACACAAGGGTACCTACTTTGCAGGGCAGTGGGCACCGCAAGTAGGGGCTCGAGGAACGTCAGTTCTCTCCTCCCTCCCCCTTAAGTGGTAGGATGGGCCTACAGTAGGTCTCAATTTGTGCTGCATGCTGGAGCCACCTGGGGGACTTGTAATAAATTCTGCTGCCTGGGACCCTTCCCAGACCAATTACCTCAGAACCTCTGGAGGTGGGCCCAAGCTTCCATTGCTTTCAAAACTCCCTGGGAGATTCCCCAGGCAGCCAGCCAGAAGAGCTGTGCGCTGGAGGCAGGATGCGCAGCGGCCATGTCTGGAGGTGGCACGCCCAGGCTGGCCCCCCTCAGCTGCACCTCCCTCCCTCCCGTTTCCTCATCAGCTTTGATCTAATGAGGCTGCATGAGAGCAAAGCAGTGCAAGAGTCACCCTCAGTTGAGGCCACAAGCACGTCTCTGTCCACCCAGCCTGGTGGGGGCAGAAACCCGGTTCCCTTAGAAATGGGACTCCCGTCTTGGTCTCCTCTGCCTTCCTTTCCGTCGCTCTGTCTCCATAGCAGTGCTGCAACCGTGTGCTCACCACCTACCCCCGTGGCCTCTCTTCTCTCATTCAGCGCACAGCTATTGTGGCCCCACTGAGTGTCAGGCACTGTGATAGGCGCGAGGACTTTCAGACCCAGGAAAGTTACCAGGATCCCCTCCATGAAGGCCAGGCCAGTGAAGGAGATGGCTGGAGACCAGAGGAGAGCAGCGGCTCTAGAGTCCAGCAGAACTGCCTGCAGTTCTGCATCCAACGTGTGGCCTTATTCACGTAATTTAACCTCCCTGAGCCTCAGCTGTTTCATCTATAAAATGGGGCTAATCACTCTCCCCTTTCAGGTTTGTTGTGAAAGTTAAAAAAAAATGGTGGAAGTAAAGAGTGAGCACACAGTAGGTGCTCAGTTATCAAAAGACAGGAGGCCAGTGCATGGTGACCGAGGCCTGAGCAATGCCCATGGGTGTCCTTTGTTCTCTCACTCCATCTCACCTCACTGCCATCACGTCTCTTCTCTCTCGTCCCTCCCCCCTCCTTGATTCTCCCTTTCCTTTCCTTTAACTAGGGGGGAAATGACCCCCGCCTCCATTCTGCTACCACTGGGATCATGCAATCGACAACCTTTATTGAATAGCTATCATGTCCCTGCTTTTAATTTTAAAAGCATGTGACTAGAATTTATTGCCCTCAACTAAGCTTGCCGTGCATGCGTGTGCTGCTGCCTGATGAGGCATCGTGGTTTTCTCTCTCGGGCTGAGCAGCTGCTGGGCAAGCTGAGCTGGAAACTCCCCTGACCTCCTTGCCTACTGGACCCCTGTGTGTGCTGTCAGCCTGAGAAAAAAGGACGGAGGGACTGGACGGTGAAAAGGCCGGAGGTGACGGGATTTGGGGCTCCCTCCCAGGTACTGTCTCCCCTCCAGGCCTCTGCCTCTCTGTTGCTGGAGTGAGGCAATCACACAGGCCCGGGGCTGCCTCCCACCTCAGGGTCCAAAGCCCATGTTCCCTGACTACATGGGACCCCATCCTTGGGGCTGCAGGCAGGGGTCCACTTCCCAGGGACTCCGCACCGAGTGCAGACTCTTACTAGGGGTGCTCCCGAGTGGGCCTCACTCCGCACCACTGCCCCAGCCACTGTCTGACTTTGCCCTGACCTCAGTGGAACCACCCACACTCTGTGTGCCTAAGCGAAGGCCCAGAGTTCAGCGCACACCCCTGCCCCTCCCCCATCCCGAGGCCCAGATCTCTGTGGACGAGAAAAGTGGCAGCCCACCAAGAAACCATGAGAAGAGCCTTACCTGCAGCCTCCCTCCCCCCACCACCAGTTCCCCAGAACTATCTAAACTGGTTGGAAGCTGGTACCTGTACAGAGATTCAAGCCCAAGGGCTGGGCTGACAGCTGGCAGCTTGCTTCTGAACTGCTGGCTGGACAGACAGGGGTCTTGGCTTGTTTAACATTTAAACTGCTAATTTTTCTGTAAAATGCACCCCTGCCTTATTTGCTCCCTCATTAAATTGGAGGACTGCAAAACAAATATAGTAAACCTGAGAACATTCAGGCCTCAGGAATTAGGTTATTAGTGAGAGACTCCCCGACAAAGCCATCCCTGAATACTAAAGCAGTCCTGTTTCCAGGAACTTCTCGGCTCTGTTGTGGGGGCTGAGCAGCCTCGTGGACAGGCACAGACAGAAGGGGGTACAGCTCAGTTCTGTCTCTTTTAACTTCTCAGTGGGTGGGCTCTGAGTTCTGCAAGCATACAAAGTGAACTTTTTATAAAGAAAATGATGGAATTTTATCTTGTTAATAGCTGAAATCGGAGATCTTTCTTTTTAAAACACATTTTAAAAATAATCATCTTGAGATAAAACCAAAGAGGTGTGAGGGAACCTTTATCTCAGATATTTAGGACATGGGACACAGATTTTAGGACCATCCTGGCAAAGGTGCCATGTTCATAGCACGTCATAGTAAACGTGCAGATGGCCTTCTGTTGTGTTGGGTTGGCAGGATTCGAGCTCCCACGCTGGGGCAGTAGGTTCCTTTTCTGTCCCTCCAAAGTCCCAGAGGTGCAACCGCCATCCCAGTTGCTCCGTCTTCCGCGCCTGCTGGCTCTACCTGCCCCGCTTGAAACTTCTCGGTGACTTTGGCCCAGCGGTCTTTTCCTTCTTCACTTCCATGCCCCCTGTCATTACCATTTACCCCTGTCGTCTTCTGTTTCCTCGAGGTCTCCTCCACATAGGCAGCAAGCTTCCAGAGGGCAGGTCCGAGTAGGCTTGCTCACCACTGCACCTCTAGTGCCTAGCTCAGGGCCTGGCAAACAGTTGGTGCTCAATAGCTAGCTGCTGGATGACTTCGGTTCTGCATCCCAATTCCAGTGTTCTGTGTATGCTCTGCCTCCAGTTGCTTTCGATTCGGTGCCCCATGAGAGAGAGGATAGAATTTAGGAGAGGCCCATGAAATGATGGGCAAGCCACTGCCCCTCCCATCTCAAAGGGCTGTTGTGAGGATTAAATGTAGTTGCATTTGGCATATTAGTACTTAGAGGACAGTAGAAGATTGTATTTGTTTATTATTTCTGCACATCCATTAGAACTTAGATCTCAGCAACAGCCTTATTTACTGGGAGGACAGGATCCTCCAAGCTCTCCTCAGACACTAGGAAAGGCTGCAGAATCCAGACACGGTCAGAGGCCCAGCGGGATCTATTGTAACTGCTCATTTCAGTAGTAGGATCCAGGCTAGGCTACAGTGATAGAGCCACCTCCAACCACAGTGGCTCATTCAAAATAGGAGTTTATTTGCCTGCCAGTAATCCAGCATTTTGAGGGAGATTTTACCATTCATTCCCCTTACACAAGTTCCATATCTGGCTCCAAAGTTGCTTTAGTTCTTGTGATGTACCAGATGATGGCAAAAAGAAAAGGGAAACAGGGGCCCATGTACCCAATCAAGAAAACAGAAATCACTTCTGCTTATGAACCATTGGCCACAACGCAGTCATATGACCACACCTACATGCAAGGGAGCCTGGGAAATGTAGTCTTTCACTGGGCAACTATGTTTCTCCCTAAAACTTCGTTATTATGGAAGAAGGGAAAAGTGGATATTGGAGAACAACTGGTGGTCTCTGGTGAGATCCGGGGCCATGTGTCTGCTGCAGCTGCTTTATGACACCCTACATCGGGGTGACGCGGTGCCACTCCTGGCTCACACACAATGTTCTGTTTCCACCGTGGACCCAGTCAACAAGCCTGGTTCCTGCTCCAGTGAACCTGGAATCGCAAAAGCAGGAGGAGAAAAGTCAGTTTTGAAATAGTGGTCACGTAAACACAAGGGGATGAAGGGCAAGTCCGTAACCACTTGTGGGGAGCCCTGTAGATCAGCGCTGCTCAGGTGCGCCCGTGAGTTTATGCTGGTCTGGGAAATGTCACCCGTTGGCATGCAGGACAGGGCACAGATCGAGAGGGAGCCTTAGAAACTTCTAAAGCTATGTGACAGAATAATTTCATATTGGTTGAATATAGTAGTCAAAGTTAGAGCTTGTATTTTGTATATCTTTTTAAATTTAATTTTTCAGTAATTCATTTTTATTGTATTTTACATGTGCGCTGGTCCATGACAGATAAGAAGACACCCCCAAGCTGTTCCCTCTGCACAGATAGTTTGAGAGGCACCGGTCTAGGCCTCAGAAACTTCGAAACTTCACATGTTTCATTTATTCCCGAGGGGTTATGCTCACCCCATTTTGTAGATGAGAAAAATGAAGGCTCCGAGCTAGTCCCACAGCTGGCGATTGCAGAGCTGGCCTCTGCAGTCCTGCTGGCTGAAGGCCCGGAGCCTCCACAGGGATCTCGATGACTGAGGGACCAGCTGTCGGGCTCCCTGGGATCCGGGCGGCCCATGCAGTCGCAGCCGGACCCAGACCGCAGAGGCTGTGAGAGGCACCGAAACAAGTGCAAGTGTGATGGTTATTATAAAGGGCTGTCCATCGTGCACTGCAGAGCCCTTTAGAGAACAGGCTTCTCTTCAAAAACAGGACAGGCCTGCAGCTGAGGGCAGCGCCAGCAGGAGCCTGCATGTGGGTCAGGGAAGGAGGACATGGAGCCATACCTACTCCACCTTGCCTCTGGCTTCGGCTTCTGGAACAGAGCAAAGCATAGTTCAAGACCACAACAGGGGTTAACGAGAAGCCGGTGAGTTGTCTACCTGCCGCGTTGCCTGTCGGTAGCCATTGACCTTTTTCGGGCAGCAGCTCCATGATCTTGCTTTGGAGGATCTCTCCCTGCCTCCTCCCTCCCAGTGTTTGTCTTCCTAGCTGCATAATTTGTTCAGGGAGGAGCGAATGACCCAATTAAAGCCACGGAGACACAGTGAGGGTGGAGCTGAGGCTGTCCCTCTGCATTTAAACCTAGGAGGGTGTGAGGCTGGGGCTGGGGTGACCAGCTTGCCACCTAGGAGAGGAGCTGTTTGAGAATAGGAGGAATTCAGCTAAGAGCCGGAAATAGAGACACTAGGCCTTGGTGATATCATCGGAGACCTCAGATTCAGGGTGAGATGGAGTGGAGGAACGAAATGAGACGTGGTCCATAGTGTGTGTGTGTGTGTGTGTGTGTGTGTGCGCGCGCACGCATGCGTGTGTGCGCACTTAACCAGGTAGGGTTGAGTTTTCTGCTGTCATTTGCAGCCCAAAGCCTGCAGCCAACATTAGTTCCCCACATGTCCTTTGTCTTTCCTGGCCTGGCCAAGGCTACTCATCAAGTCTTGACAAGAAAGGGGTCCTATGGTCAGTGCGCAGACTGGCTGGATTTGGGAATATGACCCCCCACCCTCCTCACTGCCAGGATTCCTCCGATGCATTCCAATGCTATATTCAGCACTATAGGCACTACAGCCCAACCTCTCATGCATAGAAGGGCACCCTTCCTACCCATGTAGTCCCTTAGGCAGCACTTTCAGACCTGCCCCATCTAATCCTCCCCACACACCCAGGAAGGCAGGTGTTATAACCCATGTACTACAGATGGGGAAACCGAGGCCAAGGGAATCCCAGATCTCAGCCTGAGCTCATGAAGCAGGAGTGCTCCTCCTACCATGCTCCTCCTACCCAGTGCTCCTCCTACCGTGTCCCTACTGTGTGTGTGTCTTTGCGATGTCCCAGCAACTCATGCTAGCATGGATCCCCCTCACGCCCAATTCATCCCTCATCTGAGCCAATCTCAGCAAGGCGCTGCCCTTCCAATGGTTTCCATTGTTCTCAAGACAAAGCCCCAGCCTCTCTCTCCCAGCCGCCTGGCACCATTTTCAGTCTTCCTCACGTGTCTTGCTTTTGCTCGCCTGAGCTGGTAGTGAACAAGCCATTCCTTCTCTGCTCTCACCCCCTGGAGTCTGCCCTCCCAGCCTGGATGCTCTGACCCACCTTCGTGTTCCCTTAGGCCCCTTGCCCAGATGGCCTCCCGAACCCCAGGCTCTTGTGTATAGCTGCCCTCTGGGTTGTATTCACTTGGACGCCAGCCCCCCAAGCACCTTAAACCCAAGTCCCAAATGGTATCGTTTCCCTTCTGCCCAAGCCCGCTCTCTTCCCGGACCCTGAGACTAGCCCCACCACCCACTACCCAGCAGCCTACAGCAGAAACTCAGGGCCGTTCTCTCCTCTCTCTCCCCTCACCCCACATCCTCTCAAGCACCCAGTCTCACCTTCAGTTCCTAGTCTGTAGGCTTATTGCCATCACCTTGGTTCTAGCCACCACTGCCTGGCACCTGGCTTTCTGCAGCAGCCAGGTGCGAGCAGGCCGTCTCTCTGGGTCCCAGGCTTGTCTTCCCCACACATTCTTCCTACTGTAGCCAGATGTTGCCTCTAAAACAGCGACTCGGTAAATGTTCTTCCTCTGTACAGCCCTCCACGGCTCCCCCCTGACCTGGCTCCTGCTGGCTTTTCTGCCTTCATTTCTGACTGGCCTGCTTACGGAATTCCTAGCAGGTCTTCAAGGCGATGTCAGTTTCCCTCTAACAACCTTGATGCTTCATTCTGGGCTTCACCCCAATACGTCCCATGAGGCCACCTCCTTCAGGAAGCCTTCCCCGAGCACCCAGGGGTAGCAGATCCCCCCCTCCACGCACTCCTGTGGGGCACAGAGGACTGCGTGGTTTTTGTCTGTTCCTCAGGTTATACAGGGAGCGCCTGAAGTTCTGGGACTGTCTCATTCACTGGTGTGTTTCTAGGATGTCACTCAGGGTCTAATTCAGAGAAGATGTGCTTCACAGATGCTTAGTTGAGTGAATGAATGAATCACCCTATGCCGGGGTTCCCAAACTATGTAGCCACCTGAGGGTGCTGTGGACTGGGAAGTCTTGGGGGCCTCTACCCCAATCCCTTCACTGCTCTTCTTCCCAGGCCCAGGCGGTCTCATCTTGGGACTGGGTTGTGCTGGGGTGGCAGCCGTATCCAGCTTAAGAGAGTCCTTGGTCAGGGCGGTGGGCACAGCCCCAGTCAGCGGTGAGGGAGAGCAGTGACCACAAGGGTCTGTGGCTCACAGCAGCCCTGGGAGGGCTGGGGGACGGGAAACTGAGGTGAGGAGAGAAAGGCCCACTCCAACTCTCTGGGCCTTCCAGAGCGGGGGCTTCTCTCTTTGAACAGGAGTACCATGCAGAGCCTGGTAAGGAAGAAGTCCTGGGCAGTGGACACAGGCCAGAGCAGGCCCCTCTGTGTTCTCTGTCTAGTACCCAGCTCAGTCCCCAAGCCTGAGTCCCCACTGGCACCGTAGGTAGGTCTGCACATCAGGGACCCAGGCAGCCTCTTCTGGTGGGTCAGCTTGCCCACCTCCCCTGAGTCTTCACCCATTTCTCAGGACTTGGGGCTGCCCACCATGCCCTGACCTTCTTTACCCAGAGCTCCAGGACAGTCCTTAGGGTGACCATGTGGTGGACAGTACATGCCAAGCACCCTCCTCTGCATCCCCTTGTAACACGGAGTCCATATGCCCCTGGTTATCAAGCTGACACCATGCTGCTGGGGTTGTGATTATCCTTCAGAGGAGCAGAAGCACGATGCGCAGGGCCACACATCGGGGCATGCTGGGTCTGTCTGACCCACGGTGCAGCTCCTCCCACAGCCCAGGGCTGCTTCTCTAGCTCCTCCTTCCCCCAGAAATCGGGCCTGTCACAAAGTCTGGGGCCATCTCGTTTCCTTCCTTGGGCTCTTGGAACACCACAGGCCACCCCCCGTGGCTTTTTGCCAGGACGAAGCTTCTGTCCACCCTGTCCTGGGCCTGGGCCCAAGCCCAGATGGTCAGACTGGCCAGCCCTGCTCAGAGCCTGGGCTGTGGCTACCAGCTCTGGCCCTGGTATCATCCTATAGCTCAGTGTGGCTACAGGTGTCCCCACCACTCCGGGACATGGAACAGGTTCCCTGGAGGTTCCTTGTCTTGCCTTTTTCTGTGAAGGCCACACATTTAACCAAAACAGCAGGAATTTCTAAGGTGAAGGCTGAACTTTTTCTTTAAATAGGAAAGGAGATAACTCGTTTTTTAATAGGAAAGAAGGAGACAAAGGCCTTGTCCTTAAGGGGAGGTTTGAATGCTTACAGTTCACTGGCTGTGTGACCTTGGACAAGTGACCCAACCTCTCTGAGCCACAGTTTGCATTGTTGTAAAGCGGAGATGGCAAAACCCAACTTAGGGGGCGGCGGGGGCTGTTGTGAAGATTAAAAGAGACCACGTATGGAAAGCGCCAGAATAGCCCTGGCAGTTAGCAAGTGCTCGATCAATGGTAGCTCTCATTATTGTGACTGTTGACTTTGTTCCCTCTGCCCACCATGTGAGACTTCGGTCCTCCTAGCCCAGGCGTTGTCTCTCTCCTTTGGCATCTCTCTCCTTTCCCTTTTTAAGGGCATTTCTGCCGCTCCCGGCTGCACAGTGAGCTCCAGTTCAGCCCCGCTCAGAGTCCTGGGGTCCTGCCAGCAGTCATGGCCCAACCAGCCCGAGTCCTCAGCTCACATTCCTGTTCACTGTAGTCAGGGATCTGCCTGAGGTCTGTCTGGGTGTGTCTGCGTCTGAGAGGGAGGGGGCGAAGGAAGGGGAGCAGCAGCTGTTCTTTTGTCAGCCAGTCACAGTGAGGGTGAGGCCAGGGCACAGTCTGTCCAGGCCAAGAACAGGAAACAGGTGGCCTTTGCTGAGGCCCGGATGGGGGTGGGCCGACAGGAGGCCCACGCCTGGGCATCAGGAGGCGCATGGTGGAGTGGAAAGGCCTCACTCCTGAGCTCCCAGGCTGGGGAGTGCAGAGGCCCTCAGCTGGGTTTCAGGTTACTTTGAGACAAGGCAATCAATTGACTCACGCTACTGCATATTGAAAATTGTTTAGTCACCGTCCGCCTCTCGGTTAGGGCACAGGATAAGTTGCTGTAACGAAAGATACCCAAAAGATGAGAGTGTAAACGAGACAGGACTTTTCTCTCTCACATCATGGTCTGACAGGGTTTCTGTGGTTACTGGCGAAGGCAGTTTTCTTCCATCTTGTGCTCCTGCCGTTCCCAAAGACAGATGTTCTAAACCTGGGGTGTTCTAAAGATTCTAGATGCTTCAAACTGGGCTGGCCAGATTCCTCTGTCTCTTGAACCTTCATGGGGAAAAAAAATTACATCCTGATTTCCACCAAAGTCTAGCTGAAAATTAGCATTTCCTTCCTCTACGACATGAGGCCACGAACACAGACACACTGGCAGTGTCTGTGGCCTCCTCTCCAATGGGAACCACAGGTGTTTCCAGAGCACATTCAGTTGCAGACACTGTGGAAAATGCCGTTTCCTCTCATTACCGTTACTTTGAAAGCAGGGTAGTTATTAAATCTATCGCTAGATTGTTCTCTAAGGCGTTATGTACTATTAGATCATAATTCTTTAATATTTTAATAATATTTCAATATAGTTGTTTTTCTTTGTCAGCCTATGACTTTGCTCCATGAATTTAAGGACATTATTCCGAGAAGGGCTCACAAGCGTCTCCAAACAGCCAAAGCGGGTCCCAGGCCCACCC
>PVKM010019536.1:0-24126 GCA_004027735.1 Carollia perspicillata
AATCTTCCATTTCACAGGTGAGGAAATACAAGCTCTGCAAACTGAGGAGACATGCCCAAGGGTTTATAGCAGGTTTGTGGCAGAATTAGGGCTCAAAATAAGGTCTCAATGCCCTGTTCAGGTTTCCTTCCCCCCACTTTACATTCTAAAACGAAGTAAAATTAAGAGGATTAATTACCAAAGTTCTTATTTTTATTTTTTTTTAACCTTTAGTAAGGCTCTAGAGTTTCTAATTGTCTCTCAAAATATAGCTCCGGTCTATTTAAACATTTTGGAAGGGTAACAAAGGAGTTCATTTCCATAGAAGCAGAAAAGAGCACAGAAAAATGCAGCTGGTAGAGGACAAGCTTTTCTCTGTGAAGAGATTCTAAACAATGAGTTTATGTTTTAAATACCTGTAATTAGACCCCAGTATATAAGCACTCCAGTCTCCTTTTGGCTTTTTCACATAAAATCTTTCTTCTTTGCTGCACAGCAAGGTCAGATCGGGTCTTGTGCATGCAATGATGAGAAGATGACTGTTAGCACAAGTGGTTGTTATTATGCTCCAGTACCGGGTATCAAGTACTTACTAGGCCCACATAGTAAAATATTCATCTGACACTCACATAACAAACTGTTCCCCATTTTTATAGGATAAAATTCAATTTTGAAGTTGTGCTCCTAGCCGTTTTGCAGGAAATGTATAGCTTTTAAACATGGCCAGTGATTTTCATGTCGGAAAAAGATAAATATAAGTAACAAAATTAATATACAAATTGTATTGGACTGATGGAATGGAATATCCACACCCTAGACATTTTCTTCTTCAAAGAGAATCAGAAAGTATGTTGCACATTCAGAACTTGAAATCTGACATTCTTAAAAAAAAAGTTTCCACTTTTTGCCACAAAAGAGACAGTAGAAAGAGCATTGGTGTTGGAACAAGGTGACAGAAGACCTATCTTGGCTGCTGTAACAAATTTTGCCTTCAGTTTACTCATGTGCAAAATGAGTACATCTCAGCCTGACAATTGTCATGAGGCTTCTATGAGCTTATAAGTGTGAAATGATTAAATAAGTACTACTATTTAGTGACTGATAAGTTTATTTGTAGTGAAAATACAGGGTCTGGCAGAAGTAATGCCTGCTTGAGTGTGGTTGGTAGGATAATAATATGGGTATAATAATTTATAGTTTTAATTCGAACATTCCACCTAAAATGTCATATGGTGTGCTTGAGTGTGATATTGCTATGTTATAGAATTACATGTTTATGATTTTGTAATAAAAGATTTTGTAATAAAAAGGGGGTCTTTTTTATGCCGAGCCCTGTAGTATTAAGAATGTTTTAGCATTCATGTTCTAGCAGTTCAGGGTCTCATCACCTGTCAACTCAATCATCTCAAAATCTTTCTGATTTTCTTTCCTCTAATTTCTTACCCCATTCGATTCTTTCTATGTGTATTTGTGAAGTTAGTAATTCTAAAACACTACTGGAAAATGTTCAAAATGTAAAATGAAGCTCCCTTTTGCTATACAGAATTTAATAGTGCCCACTTATATTTTTCTCCTTTCAAAGTTTAATCGTTATTTATTTTGCAAAGTAATATATGCAAATAATTTAAAAGTCAGTAATTATGAGGCTTATAATGGAACAAAGCTCTCTCCTGCTTTATCCCTTCACATTCCCAATCTCTGCTCCCAGAGGAAATCACTTTCAACTGCTTTAGTGTTTTCTACGGACATAATTCGAAATGATACGCTGGTATTGTTATTTCTCGGTTTTTCACTATTGGCCATTGCCTGTTGACTCCCTACTGTGAAGGGCAGAAATTTTGCCCAGTTACTCACTGCCCGCCCTCTTCCTTCCTGCAAACAACTGGGGATGCACCAGTAGGCAAGACGAAGTCCCCATACTTGAAAATTCACATTCCAATGTGAAAAGGTGGTGCATAGACAAGCAACTACTTACATAATTTTAGAACGTGACCATGATAGCAAAAAAACAAATAAATAAAGAAGAACAAAAGAAAAGAATACATGTCCTTCTTCTCCATTCACCCAGTTTTTTAAACATTTTTGATGATTTCATTGGTGTAACTGGATAATTATGACTTGACACTGATGTATAACTTATACTGTAATTATCTTTCATTTATTGTACTTTACTTTCTCCCAGTTTGAAATTGCCTCATTTTTGCATTCATTTAGTTTTCATGTACTGAGAACTAATTCATTCCTAAACATGCTGCCAGAACAGCAAAACTTCTCTTAATCTAGTCAAATACTAGACGTAACCTCTCAGGTTTCTTCCTCCTCCTCCTGTTCTTCCTCTCTTGTCATCCCTTCGAGACCTTTGCTTCTTGCTCCAGTCTGGTGTGATGGCTTTCCAGGTCTGCAGCACAGCTGTTACCTGGGGCTTCCCTTTGTCACATTCCCAGGCTTTCTGCTGACTCTAAATGCCTTTCCTTGGTAAACTACTTCTTCCTCTTTCTTTAGTTCTCCAATAGCTTCTTTAGAAGGGGTGCATACGGACTAAAGTTTTGCAACCTTGCATGCATGATTAAAAATGATTTAATTCTACTCTTGCCCTTGATGGAGAGACTGCCTGTAGGATTCTAGGTTGAAAATTATTTTCCCTCAGAAATTTGAAGGCATTGCTCAATTGCCTTCTGGTTTTCAGTAGTGCTATTGAGAATTCTCATGCCATTCTTGTTCCCAGTACTTGGTATGTGACCTAATTTTTCTCCCTGGAAGACTCAGGGTTCTAGAATTTCAAAATTATTCAGCTTTCACAGGATCTTTTATTTCTGGAGAGGCAGGAATGTGTGGTGATTAGGAACATGGATTCTAGAATCAGACTCCTGGTTCTTCTATTTAACTAGTATTTCCTCAATGTCTCTGCAACTCTGGTGCCTGTAAAAGGAGGATAGATAGCATAGCACTAGTGCAGTACCCACATCAGGGGGCCTTGGGAGGATAGCAGTAGTACTTAAAATGTTTAGAACATAACTGTTAATACTGGCTATTACTATTACTATTACTATTATTACTATTACTATTACTATTATTTATTATTCTGGACATTTAGTAGACTCAATTTGCAAACTTAGGTTTTCAGAGCTGGGACATCTGCTTGTGCTATTTCTTTGTTATTTTTCTCTCCTTCATTTTTCCATACTTTATTTCTGGAATCTTTGTTACAAATAAAATTTCCTCACTGGTATATTGTAATCCAACTGCTCTCATATTTTAAATATCCAATATTTTTGTCTTATTTTTTAAGGTATGTATATATGTGTGTATATATGTATATGTACACAAATACATGCATACATAAACTTTTTTAATAGATGCAATGTTTTCTCCTTTCTGAGAATATTTGTTACCAGGTTTGTTTTTATTGTGAACTTTTCTTGTGCTTTTTTTCCCCCTATTATATTAGAGGCTTGTCTCTGGTGATTCTTGGTTGTCTACTCACACCTCAAAGTGAGGCCTTTAAGCTCCAGGACTTAAAAACTGGTTAGCTCTGCTGTGGGGAGACTGGGCCAGGGTAAAAATCCCTGACAGTGACAGCTAGGTTCCTATAAATGTTAGTTTCTATAGATCTTTGATTTGGAGATGATCAGTTATTTCTGCCTCTTGCCTGGCCTGGCCACCAGTGTTTGGAGAACTGAGCCATGGCAGGGATTTTCCATGTAGCCTCCCGCATAGTCCCCCCTTTTTTAGTATGGGGTCTCCTGATCCAAACTCTTTACCCTGTCTAGGGTAGCTGGTACAATTTGAAGGGCTCTCTTTGAGACAAATAAATAAAATTATGAAGCAGAATTAAATACAGGTCCTCGGAAGGGACCTGTATAGGTGGGGAGCCTAAGGCCTAGGCTTCATGAGCTTCATGGTGAACCTGGCCCTTCATCTTATACACCTTCCACCAGGTGCTGGAGGGGTGTGCCTGACTTCACTGGCTGAACAGGGCCTTGGGGAGGTCTAACTGCTGCTTATAGTCTTTCAATTAATTCTCTTCTTTTTAGCCCCATCCCACACCCTGGTTCCTATGGGATGACCAGCATCTTCAGATCCTGAACCCTTGTAGCATTTACAGTTCAACTAGTGCATTTCTTCTTGGGGCATCTCTTGCTGCAGCCAGTTAGGCTTCAGCTTTCTCACTGAGCTTCTTTTACCACTCATTCATCTACTTTATATTTCCTAAAGTCCTCTGCATATCAGTTAGCTGCTGTTACAGCACACTCAGTTCTCTTTGCCATGGTGGCTGTGTTCCTTTTTTATTCCTCTGCAGCCTTTCATGTGAGACTTTAAGAAATTATAAAAGTAAACAACCAGGCTCCATTTGCCATATGTAATTGGAAGCCTCATTCTATGCTTAGATAATTTTTGTTGTTGTTGTTGTTGTTTTCTTTGCGGGGGGGGGGTCATGAAAAGTTTATTAAGCAAGACACAAAATCTAAAAATCATCAAGAAAATGATTGACAGATCAGACCAACAAAAACAAAATAAAGACCCAACACACATTTAATTAATGGAAAACACCACAAACAAAGCTAAACACAAGCCAAAGATCAGGAGAAAATATTTGCCATGCCTGTAACAGGAGAATATTATGGTCACAATATTGAAAGAATTAACATAAATCAACGAGAAAAAGGCAACTAACAGAAGGAGGAGCAAAATCAAGTCCCAGAAAAAAAAACTTATGACCAATAAATACTGAAAGGGTGATAAGTCTCCTTAATAATTAGGGAAATGCAAATGAAAACATTCCATTTTTCACTGGTTTGACTGGCAAAACTCAAAACAGAGATCATTTCTGGAGCTAGTGGCACAGGGAATCCTTAGATAGTTTTATGTTTGCCATTAACTCTACCATTTTATTGTCATTCAAAAGAATTCTTTATAAAACTAAACACTTTTTGAAAAATAAATACTTTAACATTCCCATAGTCCGTTGTTTTCTTCTCAGCCAATAATTTGGTCCAAAAAGCTGGTGTTCTCCCATGTGAAATCAAGCTAGGAATATTATGTGAAGGTAAATATATCAGAAAATGTCTATAGTTTTTAAAAACAAAATTACAAAATTAGGCATGTTAATAAAGAAGTTTGTAAAAATATCCCTATGTTACTGGTTTTTTTTAATTATTAAAGATATTGGGGTAACATTGGTTAATAAGATCATATAGGTTGCAAGTGTACATGATCTGTATATTGCACTGTGTCCTCACCACCCAAAGTCAAATTATCTTCTATCACCATGTATTTGACACCCTTTACCCCTTACTACCCTATCCCCCTTCCTTCTGGTAACCATACTGTTGTCTGTCTATGAGTTTTTGGGTTTTTTCTTATCTATTCATTTGTTGCTTTCGGTTTTATATCCCACATATGAATAAAATCATATAGTCTTAACTTTTTCTGTCTAATTTACTTTACTTAGCATGATACTCTCAGTGTCCATCCATGTCATCACAAATGGCAGTAGTTCATCTTTTCTCATGGCTGAGTAGCATTACATTGTATATATGTACTACAGCTGGTCTTAGAGATGACTTTATGAATTTGACCCCAAAGGCAAGGAAAGTAAAGGCAAAAATAAATGAATGGGACTATATCAAACTAAAAACCTTCTGCGCAGCAAAAGAAACCACCCAAAAAACAAAAAGTCAAGTAACCAACTGAGAGAAGATATTTGCCAACAACAGTTCCAACAAAGGGTTAATATCCAAAATATATAAAGAATTCATAAAACTCAACACCAAACAAATGAACAGTCCAATTAAAAAATGGGCAGAGGACCTGAATAGGCACTTCTTCTAAGAAGATATACAATGGCCAAAAGATACATGAAAAAATGCTCAAACTTAACTAGCTAGCAGGCAAATGCAAATCAAAACTACAAAGAGACTGATATTTAAGTCTTTTATCTATCTTGAGTTTATTTTGGTGTATGGTATGAATTGGTTGTCTAGTTTCATTTTTTGCATGTACCTGTCCAGATCTTCCAACACCATTTATTGAAGAGGCTATTTTTATTCCATTTTATGCTCCTGCCTCTTTGCCAAATATTAATTGACCATAGAGACATGGGTTTATTTCTGGGCTCTCTGTTCTGTTCCATTGAATTATGTGTTTGTTCTTATGCTAGTACCAGACTGTTTTGATTACAGTGGCCTTGTAATAGTTTGATGTCAGGTATTGTGATCCCTCCTACTTTGCTCCTCTTTCTCAAAATTGCTGAGGCATACTGTTTTCTATGGTGGCTGCACCACTTTGCATTCCCATAAACAGTGCACTAGGGTTCCCCTTTCTCCACAACCTCTCCAGCATTTGTTGTTTGTCGATTTGTTAATGATGGCCATTCTAACTTGTGTGAATGGTATCTCATTGTGATTTTAATTTGCATCTCTCTGACAGCTGGTGATACTCAGCATCCTTTCATATGTCTCTGGGCCTTCTATACGTCTTCCTTGGAGAAATGTCTGCTCAAGTCCTTTGCCCATTTTTTAATTGCATTGTTTGTTTTCCTTGTGTTGAGTCATGTAAGTTCTTTTTATATTTTAGAGATCAAACACTTGTCCAAGGTATCATTGGCAGATATGTTTCCCCATACGATTGGTTCCCTTCTCATTTTGTTAATATTTTTTTAACCATGCAGAAGCTTTTTAATTTGATGTAGTCCATTTCTTTAATCTTTCCTTTATATCCCTTGTCTTAGGATATATATTGGTGAAAATATTGCCGTGTAGGATATCTGAAATTTTTCTGCTTATGTCTTCCTCTAGGACATGTATGGTTGGTGAGAATGCAGACTGGTGTAGCCACTGTGGAAAACAGTATGGAATTTCCTCAAAAAACTAAAAATGGAACTGCCTTTTGATCCAGTGATCCTACTGCTGGGGTTTTATGCTAGGAATCCTGAAACACCAATTCAGAAGAACCTATTCACCCAGTGTTTATAGCAGCATTATTTACAATAGCCAAGTGCTGGCAATAGCCTAAGTGCCCATCAGTAAATGAGTGGATCAAAAAACTGTGGTACATTTACACAATAGAGTACTATGCAGCAGAAAGAAAGAAGGAACTCCTACCCTTCGTGATAGCATAGATGGAACTGGAGAGTGTTATGCTAAGTGAATAAACCAGGCAGCAAAAGACAAATACCATATGACCCCACCTATAAATGGAACCTAATGAACAAAATTAAACACAAAACAATTAAAGTGTCCTTCGATAGAGGATTGGATAAAAAAGATGTGGTACTTATGTTATTTAAAAAAAGACTTCAGTCTATTCTTCTAGATGTTCAGTAAATGTTTGTGAAATAAGCAAATGCTCCCATAAACAATCTTATTTCATCCACTCAGCTGACTTCATTCCTATGAAAATATTTCCTTTCCCAAACTACTCTCCCAAATCTTGGCAAATTAAATGTAAAGGAATTTAAGTACCATTTCCCAAGTTCTGCTCCTTGGAATCTTAAATTTCCAAAAATACTTTAATAAGTAAAATCTAAGAAAATGATCTATAGTCAAGCACATCTTAGAAAAATAATAAATTTATTTATTCAGTGCTTTTGATCTATAGTCAAGTACATCTTTATTTAACAACAAAGTTAAATAAATTTATTTAAATCAAAATCTTCTTAGAGCCTTACCTATGACAGTATGCATTGTGAATGTTTAAGAAGGGAATAATTACTAATATTTCTCAAATTTATCTTAATACCAATCCTGTTTAGACAGCACACTACTCATTTGTTACAAAGCAAAATACATCAAAATACAATTTGAACGTTTTTTATCAACAGTATATTTCCTAATTCTGTACCTGGTTTTATCTTAAGGAGTAGTTTCATTTCTCCTATTAACAATCGATCTCTCAGGATTACTCTGTCTTGGAGCTTTCTGGAATATCAAGCCAACTGTCATCCCCAGGATCTAAATGATTCAGGATGAAATAAAATCTGTGTCAGCAAACTTTTTATATCGGAGTTACTGGGAAAAGCAGAAACGAATAAAGGATAACAGAGGGATGGTATGGCACCAGATAGACCATCCAAGTAGTCCTGAATTGAATGTCTTGTTTATGGGTTAGGACTGAGCTTAATTTTAAGTGGATCAGGAAGAGAAAGAGAGAACACCGAAGGTAGTCAGCAAGCGTTCTCTTCATTTTCTCTGATCTTTAATGTTTTACAAACTTTCTGCTTGTATTAAAAATTGACATATTATAGCCAGAGCCTCAAAATGACTGAACCAGACTCTCCAGGGAAGGGCCCTAGGAATCTGAACACAGAAAAGACAATACATAGGTTTAAGAAATACTGCATTTTGAGCCACAACTATAGAGCTCGGTTTGCCACTCCTGGCCATGGCCTCCGCTTCACTATCACATCCATAATAATCCTGTTAAAGAATCTGAACTCATTTTCTACTGTACATATCTGTTTTGCTTCAGACTCTCATTGTGTAATTTCTGAGCCCCTTGTTTCATCCTGATTTCTGACTTTCCTCTACTTAATATTTTGGACTGGCATTTAACTGAGTGAATTTTCTCCAGAATTAATCTTGCCAAAGTATCTCAGAAGGAAAAATCTGAATACATCCTAAAAGGATAAAAGCCCCCTTTTCAGGCCCTCTTTGCCACAGTTAGCTTGACCCCATAAAGCATGACTGGCTCTTGTTTTATGAGTTTCTATTCTCAGGAATAGAAAATTGCTGAAAGCACCCTGCAAGTGAAGAGGCTCCCAGAACTTACAAAACAGGACATGCCAGACTGCAAGGCCCATACCCTGTACCCAAAGATAACATTGAAACAGGCTGCAACCTATGCAAGACCAACTGAAACATCATGTTCTGCAGTAGCCCTGGTCACCCAACTGCAACCCCCTTGCCCTTTACAATCCAATCAAAGCTCAAAACCCTAAGCCCTCAGGGCTGGTGCATTTCCCTGCACCTAGCCCCTTTCCTCTCTTGGAAAGTGAATAAACCTTTGCTCTCTGTATTTCCTTCTCATTGTGAATTCTTTCACAGCCTACATCCCTGGCCACCCTAATACCTTCTCCTTAATATTAATATTAATATTTGAGGGAATTAAATGTTAAATAGATTCAGGTAACTAAAGAATAGTTGTGAAAAGAGAATTAAAAATGAATTAACACAGAATTCAAAAAGTACAAAAAAAGCAATAACTTAAAAATATGATTTTTCTATACTGTTTCTACCAGCTATGAAGTTCTCCTGCTTGTGGCCACTAGTATTTTATGAATCTATAAATCCTTCTGAAGTGCTCTAATAAACATTTATGTAACTTCTGTGTGCATATTCATTTTACATAAACATATCATGCTATATACTCTGCACTGAACATTGATTTTTTTCACATAAATTACCTAGGAGATTGTTATAGACTGAATTGTGCACGCTCCCACAGAAAAAACATGCTGAAGTCCAAATGCCCAGTATCTCAAAAGATGGCCTTGTTTAGAATTAAAGTCATTGTAGACATAATTAGTTAAGATGAAGTCATACTGGAGTAGGTTGAGCCCTTAATCCAATGTGAATTGTGTCTTCACAGGAAGAGAACACAGAGACACACAGTGAGGATTCCATGTGATGACAGACGACAGAGGCAGATATTAAACTGATGTAGCCATTAGCCAAGGAATGCCAAGGCTTTCAAGAAAATCACCAGGAACTAGGAAGAGGTAAGGAAAGATTCTCTCCATAAGTTTCAGAGGAAACATGGCCATGCCAACACATTGATTTTTGATTTCTAATCTCCAGAACTATGACACAATAAATTTCTTTTCTTTTATATCACATAGGGTGTGGGACTTTCCCCAGCAGTCCTAGGAAACTAATATAGAGGCCTTTCCATATCAACAGACAGCTGATTCATTCTACTTATCAGCTGTATAGTATTCTATTGTATGGCTGGACCAGGATTTTTATTTATTCAGTCTTCTATTGACAGAAATTTAGTTGTTTTCAAACATTTGTCATGAAAAATACTGCAAAATTAATAACTTCATATATATATGATGACACATATATAACATGTGTCATTTCACACATGTGTGAAATTATCCTGGGCTAAATAGATAGGAGTGGTGAGTCCTTAAATTGAAATAAGATGTTTTGTACATTTTATTGTGATTTGAGTAGCGTGTTTTTTTCCCACAAATAGAGGCTATAATAACACTAAGCTTAAACCAATAATAATGCTAATTGGGAGTACTCTGTCCAGACTCCTCTCCCATTCTTCTGCTTAACTATCCACACTATCCACCTGCTGAGAAATGTTCCTTCTTTTCTCTGACTGTGTGCTGTATTTGAGTTTTTAGTGTCATACTTAAGTTGTTAGGGTCATTGTAAGGATCAAATAAAAACATTTATGTGAAAGCAATTGCCCTACATAATTAGGGCTTGCTATTGTCCCTCCCTTAAAGAAATATTTGATCATTTATTATGCCCTTCCTCCACATTCTGTCCTCCTCACTAACACACACATACACACAAGTTGTAGTTGCATATATACCAATTTATCATGTTTGTTTCCATGTATTTAGGAATTTCTTACTTTATCTTTTCTATTTGCTCGCAACAGTTAGTATACCTGACTAATAAATACGTATTCAGTGCTTTTGTATACTAATTTTTTCATCAATAAAACCTCCCTTTCTTTGGACATAAAGTGTACTTCAAATATTTTTTAGGTGGAAAAGACACCACACTTCTACTCAATTAGGAGAAACATTTTTATCAGTACAGAGGTCTTCCACTTTTTTTTTGCACTTACCATGCTGTGAACTTACAGGGAATGGGTTGCAGCAGCTCAGGCTCCTTTCCGCTGGTTCTCACACAGTGTGCTTCTCTGGGTGGAGCTGCCTGGAGCTTTAGTTGAATGCAGGTAGCTTCCTCTTTGGCTTCTTTCTCTTTTGATCATTTTTCTTCACATGCTTCAGGAAGTTACCTTGGCTCTTAGAGTGTTTAATAAGCTCAATATGTACATTAATTCTCTTGGCAAGAATCCTGCCCTTTATTTGTTTACATCCATGCCCATCCCATGCTGGGCGACAATGCAGACTCTTTCAGTTTTGCCACGGTAACATTTGCGAGGCATTTCTTTTTGAACACTGCCCATCGCCTTGATGTCTACAATATCACCTTTCTTGTAGATTAGCACGTGTGTGGCCAAAGGAATAATTCTATTTTCTAAAAGGCCTAGAGAACATATAGCAGATGCCTCTCATCTTTTCCTTTGTTTTGGTCATTTTCGTGAATTACTGGCAGATGGCAGTTCTCGCTGAAAAGAAGCCATAACTAAAAATCTTTTATTTCCTGAAATGGCCTGAGGACTTACTTCTAGAGAATTCAGTTTTTATTAACTATGGTCTTGTTTTTCCTCTTTCTTCTTTTCTCAGATTAGAATAGCTGTTAGTGATATATTTTTAACCAACAACAGCTTGGGGAAAAAATCAGTACAAGGTACACTTAATTGTCATAACTAGTCCATGATGAGGTGATTTCAGCAAGTTTTCCTGGGTCATGAAGGCTTTTCTTTCTAGGCAGTGTTTAGAATTAAATTTCTGGTTATATGATTATTCTTCTTAGTATCCTCAGCCTTGAAGCCTGCCAAGAACTGTCAGAGGTAAGCGTATGCATGCTGTTTATATGATATAATTGGTAAAGTGCTAGAGTCCTGTCTTCACACATCTCCCCAAGAGCTTTCCAAAGTACTTAAAATTTCTACTTTCAGAGTCAATACTTTCTCTTGCTCAAATGTAAATAGCCTGAAGGGATGTCATAATAAACCATTATCAGTCATAAGTAACTCAGCATGAATAGGTTTGTGAATTCTTTTCTCAGATGACCAACAAGTGAGAATTCAACAAAGAAGCTTTCACTGAAGTGACTTGTGTGCTGCTGCCACTGCCACTGTGAGAGGAAAAAGCCTGATGAGGTCCTGAGGTCCTGAGGTTCTCACTCTCTTTTCACCGACCAGGACCCCAGAACTCCTTTGAAGAGAAGAAGTCTTGGGATTAGAGCCTTTTAGATAATTGAGCTAAAGTGATCTTCACTTGTCTGCAGGATCAATTCCAGGCAAAAGAGTGAAGAGCTTGCTGTTAAGTTTTTCTAAATTTTCATTATAACTAGTGTAAGGGTATCTGGCAGTCAAAATGGTTCATCATCACACTTCTTTAACACCAAATGTTGGAAGTGCCTGTTTTTTGAACAAGCTTACTTAGTGAGATGAAAGTATTCTTGTACTCTCCTCTGTTTCCTTCTCTTCCCCTTTCTCTCATGGGATGGTGGGGCCACTGATTTCTATCTATTTGCAAGAGGCTATTGATCTCCATCTCTCTCTGGCTTTTTGCTGAATATTTATGGCTAATGATGTGTCCTACCTACTGCTTGGGGGATAGATTAACTGCTTTGTTGAAGTCTCTCTCTCTCTCTCTGTCTCTCTCTGTCTCTGTCTCCCCCCAACCCCCTTTCTCCTTCCCTTTCTCCCTCCCTTCCTCTCTCATCTTTTCAGTTATTACAAGATTAGAAAAATGATTGGAAAAAGGGGAAAGAGATGGTGTCCTATCTAAATAAACCTGCCCAGACTCACCTCTGTCTTTCCAGAATTCACATTCATTTCAGTAGCAGTAAGGTATTATAGATTAAAAGTACTCCATGCACGAGGAAACAATTAGTGTGCTTGAGAACAGCTAACAAATTATAGGTGGTTTCATAAATTACATTCACCCATAGATATTTCAACTCAAATATTGCTCTCTGTTACTGATTTATTGAACTTGTCATATTCTCTCTCTGTGAAACATATCCATTATGAGAAAATTTTCTCTAAATAAAGAAGCTTCCACTTCTCACAACAGTATTTTTTTATTCAACTACTGGCTCTTTTGCCTCTATGTAAAAGCATGCCCAATTTTCCTTCTAGCCTAGAATTTTAAAAATTCCTTCTTGGGCAGCGTTTCCTACTCAAGTGAATGCTCCATGTCTCTCCTCTTTCTTAAAAACTTCTTTAGAAGGTTCCATGTCCTAACCTCCCATTTGCTCTTTACCCAGTTGCAATATTATTAAACATAATAATAGTTACTATTTATTGAATACATTAATACATGCAAGCCTGGCACATATAATATAAACCTGTGAAATTTAGGTATGTTATCTCATTCAAATTCCAAGAATCCAATGAGGTAGGCATCATTAGTAGCCCTGTTTATAGAGTTGAGAACACTGAGGCCTAGAGAGTGTATATTGCTCAGCAAATCAGACATGGAGCGGCAGGATAGAAACTCCAATATCATCCTGTAGGTTCTGATTAAATCATGGCTATTATCCACAATGTGCACTGTTTCCACCAACTCACTATAATCAATTATTGCCTAATCGCCATATCCAAGAGTTTGTTTTCAATCTTTATCCTACTCAGTTGTCCCACAGCAGTTGCCACAGTTGGACCTTTGGACCTTTCTCCACCCTCTACTTCCATGATATTATACTTTGTTGGTGCTTCCACGTTTCTGACTGTTCCCTCTGATTTTGCTGATTTATCCCTTTCTTGTTCTCCCTTAAATGTTGAGCTAAGATGAATTTTCTTTCTCCTTTAAATGTCTTCCCTGGGTAATCCAATAACTTTTATATTCTCAACAATTATCTCAACTGGAATTCCAGTCCTTTTCTATCCTGAGCTCCAGGTTCATCTCTACTTGTAGGTGCCACAAACTAGAAATATTCAAATCAACTTCATTATCTTTCACTCAAAGCTCGTTCCTTCCTTATTCTAAAATGTAGTTTATGTAATATAAAGCTGAAGGATGGGGTAGGGGCAGCAATTTTTAGGTATCTGTTTTTGTTTCACTCTCATAGTTTTTATCTGAAAGAAAATTATCTACTGTGTATTCTAATTTTTTACCTGAAAAATTGTCCATGTAACTGCATTACCATTTTTGCTGCTTTAAATCAGAACCTCATATTATCTCATCCCTCTTAAGGTCCAGTATGATGCATTATACTATATTATATTCCCTATAACACCTAGCCTAATTTTATATAGAGAAATACATCACCATCATGTACTTCATGAAAATTACCCTATTGCCTAATACTTATATAGCACTTGCTATTTACCAGACATTATTGTAAAAGCTATAGCTACATTACCTTACTTTATCTTCACAAATTTCTTCTAAAGTAGGTACAATTATTATACTATTTTAGAGGTGGGAAGACATACACAGACAAGTGAACTAACTTGGCCAAGTTTATGCAACTGACATATAGCAGAGCTAAATCACAGTTTGACTTTATTTTGTTTGTTTATTTATTTATCTATTCATTTTTATTGTTGTCCTATTACAGTTGTCCCAATTTTCTCCCACTGCTCTCCCTTGCCCTGCCTCCAACCCCGCTCCCGCAGTCAATCTCTACCCTGCTGTCTGTGTCCATGGGTCATTTATACTTGTGCTTTAACTAGGTCCTTCTCCTTCTATTCCCCCTTAGCTCCCTCCCCTCTGGTTGCTGTCAGTCTGTTCCTTGTTTTCTTGCCTCTGGCTCTATTTTGCTCATTTGTTTGTTTTGTTCATTAGGTCCCACTTATAGGTGAGTTCATGTGGTATTTGTCTTTCACTGCCTAGCTTACTTCACTTACCATAAGACTCTCCAGTTCCACCAATGCTGTTGTGAAGGGTAGGAGCTCCTTCTTTCTTTCTGCTGTGTAGTATTCCATTGTGTAAATGTACTGCAGTTTTTTGATCCACTCATTTACTGATGGGCACCTGGGCTGTTTCTAGCACTTGGCCATTGTAAATTGTGTTACTATGAACACATGGGTGCATAGATTCTTCTGAATTGGTGTTTTAGGATTCTCGGGGTATAATCCCAGCAGTGGAATTGCTGAGTCAAAAGGCAGTTACATTTTTAGTTTTTTGAGGAAATTCCATACTGTTTTCCACAGTAGCTGCACCAGTCTGCATTCCCACCAACAGTGCACTAAGGTTCTACTTCTCCACATCCTCACCAGCACTTGTCTGTTGATTTGTTCATGATGGCCATTCTAACTGGCGCAAAGTGGTATTTCATTGTGGTGTTAATTTGCATCTCTCTGATGGCCAGTGATGTTGAGCATCCTTTCATGTGCCTATGGGCCTTCTGCATGTCCTCTTTAGAGCAGTGTCTGTTCAGGTCTTCTGCCAATTTTTTAATTGGATTATTTGTCTTCCTGGTAGTGAGTTGTGTGAGTTCTTCACACTTTGACTTTAAACCCATGCTCTTACCATCACACTTCCTTATGTTCCCTTTTGCCGTGCTTCTTTGTATTACACTGAGGTTCTAATTATTTTTTCACAATAGCTATGAAAATACAACAGTTACTAAATTTGCAAATTTATATGTGTATCTGGAACTTAACTCATGTTTTCAGCTTCCTCCAACCCCTTATCTAAACTTAGAGCAATTCAGAACCAAAATCAGTTCAGAGTTTAAAGGGACACTGGAGACTGAGTGAGAGTCCACTGGTCCAACAACATGTGAAAAGCCAGCATGGTTCCTATAACTCAAGGCAAAATTAGACCTTGGGAGCGGGATCTGGACCTCTTGGTGAGTATTAGCCCTGTCAGGTTGGAGCATGAATTGCATTAGGTTAAAAAGACAAGTTTATAGGGCAGAGCAAAACAAATTATGAACTGCCATTTAGGAGACCCAGTGAATGAAAGTAAAAGAGAAATCCACATGGAGGAATGGATTAATACCAATGAATATAGAGTTCAAGAATACAAAGAAATGGAGAGACAAGGTAGATCATGGGTGAGAGGGAGGCAGAGAGCAGATAAAACAGAATGTGTGCCAGAGACAAGTGTGCCTTCCAAACCAAGGGAAAGTCACTTTGGATGCCTTATACTCTGTGGTTGGTAGACTATCTGAAGCTTTCTCATCTGTAAAATTAAACTTCAACATGATGACTTCTGATAGTTTCATATTTATAAAATCTAGTGTCCTTTACACAATGGTCTTAAAGGTTTTTATCATGGACTCTTATTAGTAACAGGAAATTCTGAGAAAATATTCTCATTTAGTCCCAGGAAGGCATGCCAGGTGTTGCAGATCCTGGCAACCTTTATGCCTCCAATGCAAAATTGTGAATTCCTGTCAGCAAGGAACCTGCAGGCTCTCCGAGGACAAGTGTCAGAATATGCTGGAGGTGCCTGGAGGGTGCTGAAGCATCAAGGAGCCCTCCGAAAGGAAATACTTCAGCGAACTACCGCCTACTCGAGAAAATGAACAAGAGGGAGAAGGACAACAGCGTTTGCATATAAGTTGATCTCCAGATCAAGTTTAATTATTGTATCATTGATATTTATAATCATGGCAAAGCCAAAATTGTCTCTAAACACAGCTTTGGCATATTTCTATATTTGAAGTTAGACAAATTAGTTGAACAATATGACATGCAAGTGACATTAATTAGGTAACTCCTATACTCTAAATCTCTGTAGGAACTAGTATGGTTATAAAAAAGCTCAGTAAAATGCAGTCTCTTAATTACAGCACAGTAGGAAAAATGAGCATTGCATGTAAGTAACCACCAAGCAAAGTGGAAAGAGAGAAGATTCATAAGAAAAATACCAATGGCTGTGAAAAGTCTAAGATAAAAAATTATTTCTGCCTAAGCAATTTATTATTTCAGATGATAATACCTAAGCTTTGGCCAAATTCCATCCCTGAAAATTTCGTTAAACATCCACTTGAGAGCCAGCCATTTCAACTTTAGAAATAGGCAGCGGACTTTGGTTTAGAAAAGACAGAGAGGTGTGAGTGAGTCTGGGCTCCAATAATGCCCTCAGGAGACAAAGCAGAATACTTCTCTAATTTAAACTATCAACAAACCAAATGTCTTCTGGTCTGCTTCTAAGCCATAAACTTTCAGGAATACAAAAGCAAACATTGGAAACAAGGATTGTAAAATATCTGTATTGACAACATATTGTCTCAGTTTTCTTGAGCATGAAAATATTTTCTCATAAAGATTTTATTATAAAATGGAAACTTATGTGTCAGGTTTCTTTTTTTTTGCTTTGCCAAAAATCAATTTATAATAAAATTGTACACATGAAAGAATTTATAACAGATGCTTTAATAGAAAATCAAGTTCAACAAAGCTATTGAGAATTATAGTAAATAATATTTCATGTTCAAATAACTGGGAACTCTGTATTTTCCATATCAGATACAACCTGTGATGTAATAAACTCACTTTTTTATTATTTCCAAAAACTAAAAAAAAAGTTATGATAGATCCCTCATGATACAATTTGTCACATTGGCTTTATAGAACGTATATTAGACAACTCTGTAAAAACATATTTCAGTCACAACATCCAAGTTAGAATTTATGTATATTTTCTTTATGTGGTCTCTGATAAGCTTTGTTTCAATTTCAAAACTTCTCATAACATAAAGCTGGTGAAGTACCAAGCTAAATTTCATTGTTTGATGTAGTGAATATATCACTGTTAAATCTATATTATGAAAAATATATTATTTTTTAACTTCTTGTTTCACACCAAGTAATTCTTTTTTTTTATTTACTTATTTTGGAAAAAGAGTGAGAGAAAGGTCAGTTTCCATGAAAAATGCCATAATGTGATTTCTAAACTTTTTTCTGAACAGTTAAAAATTATTCTAAAATTCTATTAGCTAGGAAGGCATCAGATTGATTATTTAGGTGTTTCAAATTGCAGTAAGATTAAAGTAGATGATAGAGACTTTGTAATTAGTTTGTAATTCATTCATCCTCCTTTCCTTCCTCCCTCCCTCCCAACAGGTAGGCGCTTCCCTTAGCAGTGTCGATGCAAAAAAGAAAGAACTACAGTCTGACTCGTAGAAGACAACCATGTGAACAAACAATGATCATACATGAGGTGTCATAACTCACATGGGCAGTACAGAGGATGGAGCAGTGCATGCTGCGTGAGGCCAGAGGTTTCAAGAAGATGATGTTAAGCTGCGTATTAGAAAATGAATTTGGGTTTACCAGGCAGGTGAACAAAATATGTGTGAAAATTCCTCCAAGAAGAGTGGTGGTGAATGTTCAGAAAACAGAAAGAAGGAAAAGATATGACATGGTTAAGGAACCATAAGCTGATTGATATTATAGGAGAATGGGATACAAGGGGTAGCCCAAGGGGCTGTGAATGTTACACTGAAAGGCTTGGACCTTACTGGTGACCTAATAGGGTCTCAGTAGGGCTCTGAACAGAAAGTGAACTGCTCGGAATTTTACCTTTAGAACAAGCTGTCTAATGACAGTATGAAGGATGAATTAGAAAAAGCAAGGACTGTCATGGTCAGTGGCTCAGTTGGCCTGTTCACCTAAAGGTTGTTGGTTTGATCCCTGGCTGGGGTGCATATGATAGGCAACCGACAGATGTTTCTCTCATCTCTCTCTCTCTTTCACTCTCTTTTCTCTGTCTTCTCCCCCTTCTTCTCTCTTTAAAATCAATAAACATATCCTTGGGTGAGGAGTAAAAAAAGAGGGACTGAGGGTACTGAGTTTTGTATATATATTAATATTCCTATTTTCCATATGGGATGTCTCTGTCCATCTGTATCAGCCCATTTTCATATCAAGTTCTTTAATCTGTGAGAGAAAATTTAACACTTCCTTTAACAGCTCTCCCAGAACTCTCTTAATTATGGCCATTATTATATTTAAAGATTTTATTTATTTATTTATTTGTTTGTTTGTTTGTTTTTAGGAAGATGGGAAGGGAGGGAGAAAGCAAAAGAAAGAAACATTGATGTGCAAGAGAGACATTGATCAGTTGCCTCTCGCACATCCCCAACTGGGGACCTTGCTTGCAACCCGGGCATGTACCCTGACTGGGAATTGAACCAGTAACCTTTTTTGGCCCAGAGGCTGGTGCTCAATCCACTGAGCCACACCAGCTAGGGTGCCATTATTATGTTTAAAACTTACTTGCCCAATGGAGGGTTTTTTTTTTAATTCAAAAATCTCAATGGCATTTGCACAGAACTAGAACAAACACTTCTAAAATTTGTATGAAACTTTGTACAAAAGACCCTAAATAGCCAAAACAAGAATGAAGAAATCTGGGGATATCATGCTCCTGGTTTCAACCATACTATAAATTTATACTAATTAAAACAGTATTGCATTGGCATAAAAACAAGACACACAGGTTAATGGAATAGAATTGAGAGCCCAGAAATAAACCCACACACATATGGACAAGGGAGCCAAGAACATAAAATGGAGAATGGTTAGTCTCTTCAGTGAACAGCTTTGGGAAAATGGGACAGCCATTTGCATAGGAATGAAACTAGACCATTATGCTGTACATAAAAATTAACGCAGAATGGAGTAAATACTTGAATGTAAGACCTCAAACCATAAAATTTTTAGAAGAAAACATAGGCAATAGGTTCCTTAACATTAGTCTTAGTGATGTTTTTGTAGTTCTGACTCCTCCAAGCACAAAGGAAACAGAAGCAAAAATAAACATGTGACTACATCAAGCTAAAATGTTCTACACACTGTAGAAAAACGTTACCAAAACAAAAAGGCAAATTACTAAATGGGAGAACATGTTTACTAATCTCACAAGGGGTTAATATCAAACATATGTAAAGCACTTACACAAGTCAACAATAATGAAAAAAACACAACCAGATTAAAAAACAGGCACAGGATCTGAATAGACATTTTTCAAAGAAAACATTCAGATGTCCAACAAATACACGAAAAGATGTTCAGCATCACTTTCCATTAAGGAGATGCAAATCAAAACCACAATAAGCTATTACCTCACACCTATTAGAATGGCTATTTTCAAAAAGACAAGAAACAACAAGTGCTGGAGAGGTTGTGGAGAAAAGAAACCCTAGTGCACTGTTGGTGGGAATGCAGACTGGTGCAACCACTATGGAAAACAATATGGAATTTCCTCAGAAAACTAAAAATGGATGTGCCTGTTGACTCAGCAATTCCACTGCTGGGATTATACCCTTAGAATCCTGAAACACTAATTCAAAAGAACCTATGCACCCCAATGTTCATAGCAGCACAATTTACAATAGCTAAGTGCTGGAAGAAATTTAAGTGCCCATTAGTAATGGAGCGGATCCCAAAACTGTATACATTTACACAATGGAATACTACACAGCAGAAAGAAAGAAGGAGCTCCTACCCTTTGCGACAGCATGGATGGAACCAGAGAGCATTATGGTAAGTAAAATAAGCCAGGCAATGAAAGACAAATACCATATGGTCTCACCTGTAAGTAGAACCTAATCAACAGAACAAACAAGGAAGCAAAATATAACCAGAGACATTGAAATAAAGAACAAACTGACAGTAACCAGAGGGGAGTGGGGAGGGGGATAACAGGGGAAAGAAAAGGAAGAGTCGTCAAGGAACACATATAAAGGACCCATGGACAAAGCCAAAGCGGGAAGGATAGAGGGTAGGACAAAGTTGTGGCAGGAAAATGGAGACAACTGTATTTGAACAACAATAAAAAAATAGAGTCTTCACACTGCACACAGAAAGTGGCCCCTGCTAGAGTTGATTTGTTACCTTATCAACATTATAATGAACCAATGATGAACAAAACTATGTTATTCGAAGATTGTATGTTTACTCATTTACCAATTGATGGACATTTGGGAACAACGTCCAAACAATGTCCAAAGTGTGGAAACACTTTTTAGCTGTATGAATGTTGCTGCAGTGAATATTTATTTACAAGTTTTGATGTGGCATATTGTATTCATTTCTTTTGGATATATACCTAGGCCCACAATTGCTGAGTCACATAGTAACATTTTATTAATGAATTGACTCCTTTATCATTATGTAATGACATTCTTTATCTCTTATTAGAGCTTTTAAATTAAAGTTTATTTTCTTTTTTAAGTGTAGCTCTCCCTGCTCTCTTTCGGTTTTTATTTGTGTGGAATGTCTGTGTTCATTCGTCTGCTTTCAGACAATGTATGTCATTACAACTGAAGTCTCTTGTAGGCATCATATAGTTAAATCTTGTTTTTATTTTATCCATTTAGCAATTCTATGTCTTTTGATTGGAGAATTTAATCCATCTACATTTACAGTAATTATTATTTTTAAAGTTTTATTTATTGATTTTTAGAGAGAGAGGGGAAAGGAAAGAGAGAGAGAAACATCAATTTGTTATTCCACTTATTTATGCATTCATTGGTTGTTCCTTTTATGTGCCCTGATGGAGGATAGAACCTACAACCTTGGCACATCAGGACAACACTCGAACTGAGCTACCCAGCCAGAACACATTTAAAGTGATTGTTGACAGCTAAGGGCTTAGTATTGCCCTCCTGTTAATGATTTTTTAATAGATTATAGTTCCTTTGGGGGGTAATTAGGTTTAGATGGGGTCACAAGGGTGGAGCCCTCATGATGAGATTAGTGACCTTAAAAGAAGAACAGCCTCCCCTTTCTGCTTGCACACAGAAGAGGTCATTTGAATATACAGAGAGGGCAGCTAGAAACACTCCGAGAGAACAGGCCACAGAATATAAACTACCTTGGTGATACCTTCACAGTAGACTTACCAGGCTCTGGGACTGTGAAAAATAAATTTATATTGTTTAAGTTATCCAGTCTATGGTATTTTGTTACGACAGCCTAAGCTGACTAAAACATTAACTTACATTTAAATTCAAGCAGGGGTAGTTTTGGAGGCCAGTCTCTGAGAATGGTCCTGGCCTCAGGAGGGCCCTTTTCAGCTCTCTGTTGCAGTGATTCTCTCTAGTGTACTGACTGGCCTGTGCTTCTGCTTGTTCGTAATTAAGAGGAGCTGTTGTTTTTTAGAGTGTCCTTAGCTTAATAAAGTGTTAATTTCTTTAATATACACAATCAATTAAGAAAACTAAAAACCCCATTGGAACAAAATGGGCAGTAAGATGAAAAAATAGATTTAAAAAGAAAATATAAATAGTTCTTAAATATATCAAGGGTTGTCAACTTAGAATTTAAAAAGTACAAATCAGAGCCATACAGATATTGCATTTTCATGTGCACAATTAGCAAAGATAAAAAAATTCATAACATAGTCCCAAGATTGCTGGTAGAAACATAAATTGTTTCAATAATCTCTAAGCAGTGTTTTGTCAATACCTATCAAAATTGCAAAAGCCCATATCCTAAAACCACTTCAAAGGATTCATCCTAAAGATATATTTGCATAGGTGGATGATGATGTATGTGCTCATTAGTAATTACAGCACTTTTGTAATAGCAAAAGGATGAAAACCTTCAAATAGGGGGTTGTTGAAATCAATTGTGGTATACCAGTTTGTGGCAGATTATGTCAATAGCCCCATTTCTTCAGGCTTTCTTCATTTTTTAAAATTAATATTTTATTGATTATACTATTACAGTTGTCCCCATTTTTCCCCCTTTGCCTCCCTCCACCCAGTAACGCCCACTACTTCAGGCAATCCGCACACCTTGTTATGTCCATTGGCCATGTGCATAAATTTTAAGATACTCCATTACCTATACCGTACTTTAATGGCTATTCTGTGACTGTGTATTTGTACTACTTAATCCCATCACTTCTGCACCCTCCCATCTGGCAAACGTCAAAACCCTCTCCACATCCATGATTCTGTCTCTGTTCTTCTCGTTTGCTCAGTTTGGTTTTTAGATTCAATTGTTGATAGATATGCATTTTTGCCATTTTATTGTTTCTAGTTTTGATCTTCTTTTTCTTAAATAAGTCTCTTTAACATTTCATATAATAGTGGTTTGGTGATGATGAACTACTTTAGTATTTTCATGTCTGGAAAGCACTTTATCTGCCCTTCTAATCTAAATCATAGCTTTGCTGAGTAGAGCAATCTTGGCTGTAGGTTCCTGCTTTGAATATTTCTGCCAGTCCCTTCTAGCCTGCAAAGTTTCTGTAGAGAAATTAGCTGATAGTCTTACGGGAACTCCCCTGTAGGTAACTAATTTCTTTTCTCTCGGGGCTTTTAAGATTCTCTCTTTATCTTTCACCTTCGGTATTTTAATTAAGATGTGTCTTGGAGGGGTCCTCTTTGTGTCAATCTTTTTTGGGATTCTCTGTGCTTTCTGGACTTGCACATCTATTTCCTTCATCAAATTAGGGAAGCTTTCTTTCATTATTTTTTTTTTTTCAAATTCCCTGTTCTTTCTCTTCTCCTTCTGGCACTTCCTATGATGTGGATGTTGGACCTCTTAAAGTTGTTTGACAGGCATCTTACACTATATGTATTTTTTTATTTTTTTCTCCTTCTTGTTCTGATTGGTTGTTCTTTTGCTTCCTTAAGTTCCAAATCATTGATATGATTCTCAGCTTCATCCATTCTACTGTTGTTTCCTCATAAATTATTTTTTATTTCAACTAGTGTATCCTTCATTTCTGACTAAATTTTTTTTATGCTACTGAGGTCTTCACAAAGTTCCTTGAGCATCCTTACAACCAGTGTTTTGAACTCTGCATCTGATAGATTGCTTATATCCATTTTGTTTAGTTCTTTTTCTGGAGTTTTGATCTGACCTTTCATTTGGGCCATGTTTCTTTGTCTCCTCATTTTGGCAGCCTCCCTGTGTTTGTTTCTATAGATTAGGTAGAGCTGCTTTGACTCTATGTCTTGGTACTGTGGCCTAATGTAGTAGGTGTCCTGTAAGGTCAAGTGGCACAGCCTCCCCTGTCACCCAAGGTGGGCACTAGAGGTGCATTCTTCATGTGAGTTTAATACATCCTCCTCTTGTAGGTGAGCTTTGGTTGCTGTTGGCAGACCAATGAGAGGGATTTCCCCAGGCCAGTTAGCTGTGAAGATTGGCTGTGACCACTGACCACAAACCTCTGCCCTCCTTGGAGGGTCAACTGTGCAGGGGCAGGGTGGCAGTGCTCTGATGTGGTCTGTAGCTCAATGGATGCACTGGCTCTGGGGGTTCCTGGGTGGTACAGGCCAAGGTCAGCCCCCACCTGTGTTTTACCCAGGGCCAACCTGCCTGAGGTATAAAGCTATCAGAGATGGCTGCTACTTGTGTTGGGCTTGGAGATTCCCAGGCAAATCCAAGCTTTGAATCTAGGCTGTC
>PVKM010019537.1:0-23926 GCA_004027735.1 Carollia perspicillata
CCCCTATGAAAGGAGCCCCCTTAACCATAGCAATTACCACAAGCTGAGCAATGAGCATTTTTAATGGGTGGCTATATCCAAAAGGCAGTCCCACATGGCTTGCATAGGAAACCTATCAGCTGTTTCATCTTGAGTATTCCATTTGACATTTATAGGGGCAGTTGGGCAGTCCCCCTTCTCAGGATAAATACACTTTACATGAGTTTTATCTACTCTAGCAGGCCAGCTTTTCCCTTAGGAATAGTTTTCCACATGTCTGGCTCATGTGTGGACAGTTATCCGTGATTGTTCCACAGTGCGCTACGTGTTTTGTATGAACTGAAACACGCTCTTCCACTCTGTAGCACTGAAAAACAAAGACAAATCCCCATGTCACCACAGCAGATATATTACGGTCTGGTGTTCCAGTCAAACAGAGGCCTGATGTCAGTTCCAATGACTGGCTTTTGAATTGAGTGTAACCAAGGTAGTAATTGATAACATTACCACAGTCTATTCACTGAGTCAACACAGAATATTTGAAAACACATCACTGCTATTTTCCCAGACATTTAAGAGGATTTTCTACGTGTGAAAGAGAAGGATATTAGACAGTGTGCTATTTGCTCTCACTAAAATGGGGTTGAATTGGCCAAGCATATCCCCATTGGGACTTTGGAATAGCTACCACCAGAAAATGGAGTATTGCTGGTTTGTATATCTCACTTTAATTAATAAATTATTTGGTATCTACTAAATTCAATTATAGAGATAAAACAATAAATAACCTTATTCTGTTCTATGGGAGTTTACATCTGTAAGAACATAATGTTGATAAAACACAGTAAATAAAATTACAGCTAATTATTTCTTTTTTATTCACTTAATTACAATATAAAACATTTCCATTAAAACCATTAAAGTTTTTTTCTATTATTCTTATATTTTATGTAAAACAATGGACAATTAAGAGTGATAAACAGAAGATATATTTTTAGAAGCATCCAAAGAAAAATCAAAATTAAGTAGGCATTTTGAGTGTGCTTTTTCAAGATTCATGGAAGTATATCTAATTGCTCTATGACTCCATTTAGGACTACACTAATGATCATCATCTGGATAGATAATAGAAAAAGGAAAGAAAATGATAAAATCTCGGTTCACTTAGAATTTCACAATTGAACCCTAAAATAAGGTAAGCCCTTATTCTGAGTGGACAGCCCACAATACTTTCTTTTTCTCTTAGTCTCATAGGACTATTATTAGTTTCAAATGAAACTATGAAGGACAAAACTGCATTGTGTTATTTCTGTTCTTATGGCTGTTCCCTGATTCCTGCACTTGCAGGATTCCTTCCAAATTGTAGCAGATGTTTTAGTACTTTTCATTCCCCCATTGCTGTTCCCTGGCTTTGCCTACAGCTTAAGAACGGAAAGGAGCAAACCCTTGTATTTTGATCTCTTTGTGAATTGCCTTCCTGCCCTTTGAAGTCCCAGATAAAACACCCCCCACCCTCCCTCTCCTTAGCTCAAGATGGCAAACAAGCGTGAACTACTCCCTATCTCCTTGGGTCTCATATTCTTATGAAACCCCCATCTGTACATATGTAATTAATTTAGTCATTTTCTCCTTTTAATCTGGCTCATGTTAATTTATTACTGCAGTCAGAAGAATTTTCAAAGGTAGAGAGAAACATTTTTTTAGTCTCCTACAATACAAAAATATTATTTTTCTAATCATGAATAAACTTCACCTAGTATCTAGGTCTCTCTGAAATTAATTCTGTTTGAGCCCTTTTTTTATGTTAACTTTTTTGACTTGTCATGCACATTATAGTTGGGAAATCTTAATGATATAGAACATAACTAAACTGTTATGGATATAGCACAAAAATTACTTTATTGATAGTAGCATTACTATTCACTTATAACATTTTCTGAGTCATCACAAAATTATACTTCCTTGATTTTAGAACAAATCTATATTTAAATAATCCAAATCCTGTTTATGTAGCTCTTTGTAATAACTTATCTTCAAATGTATCATTGCTAAAATTTGAAGATCTACTTCTTAATAATACTTGCTATAAAAAATAACCACTTTTTACAGTATATAAATTATTTAGGTTTATCATTCACTTATAGAAATTTCTTGTTATAATTTCAAAACAGAGGAATATCTGACCATCATAATATAAATAGATTGGCATTTTGAAAATCATAAATGAAATACTTTTGTTTAAATTACTGAATCATAAATTGGTGCAGAGATATTACTATGATCCTTATGTACAATTAATAATTTTTCAAATTAATTATGCTCTAAATAGGTCAGAACACATCAAATTCCTTGTAGAATGAAAACTAGGAAATTATTCTCCTGAACAACTATGTAATCTCAACACAAGTTACACAGATGGCACTGCCTATATTTTATTAAAATATATACACAAGAAAGAGGAAAATCCAGTTGATTTGGGAATTTTTGCTATGAAATAACTGACAAATGGATATTTAAAAATTCACTGTAATTATCAGTGCTTTGTATTTGATTCCTATATTTCAGTTACATCACAAAAGGTATTCTTCAACAATTGCAAAACATCCCTAAGCAAAAATTGTAACATCATTAAGCCACTGGTATCTTTTTTTCATTATTACCTTTACTTTAAGGGAGCAGTTACATTGGTCATTATAAGCCAAACAAAAGATCACCTCACAATTAATTTGATTAGAGTTCCTATAAGAAAAATGCAATTTTAATGCAGACTTTCATATCCACACACAAAACACTTCTCACATTCTGCCCTTAGAAATATTTTTAATTTAAAATTGCTGACCAATTTAGTACACTTTTGTCTACTTTTAATTTACACTTTTAAAATCCTGGATTTGTCTGAATTGGAGTTTTCTCAGCTAATGATTCAATTTTATTGTTTTAATTTGCCCTTTTAAATTTAAAGGTTGGGGGACAATTATGTTTTTATTATGTTAAGTATAAGACACTATTCATTTCTTAGTAAACATTGTTTTCTTAGTAAAAAATGCATGTCTCATCCTGTTGAATTTTTGGAAAAAAGTTATTTTCTGTCTTTAATTGCATATTATTTTTGCTGTATTTGGATCTTTTTACATTGTCAAAGAGTTAATTATCTTCAAAAATCTTTCAAGTGTTCCTAGTTTCTTCTCCGTTGCTAAGGCACTGGAGTAGCAGCTCTAAGAATCCCCAGTCTTTTTTCTCCAGTGCCTTCAGAATAGACTTACTGCAGTTTTGTGATGTGGGACTTGCTCTTAATTTGGTGAGTAAACTAGCATCTAGAAAAAACACTCAGCAGTAAAAGATATGCAAAACTTTGACTAAAGATAGAAATTGTGAGGTTCATGAAAAATTTTTGTCAGGAAAGTCAGATGAAATTTAAGACAGCTAGGGAATCATATTTTAGTTACCAATTTTAGTTGTTTAGATTTCCTATGTGTGACCATATTTTAGTGTGCGTGTGTTTAGTTACAAAATGATTTCATAGTGGGAGAAAATGTGCCATTGCATAATTGGAATTTGTATGGTTGGTCCTATTCAAGTGTACATTTTATAAGCAAGATCACTACAAAATATCTCAGTTGGAAATAAGTGAATAAATTGGGTCAATCTTGTAGTTATTTAAAGAATTAGTGTGATATACAGAAAGATGTTGTCTATGTCCTGAAAGTTGATTATTTTCAAATTTGTTCAGATATGGTGCATCTAGTGTCTCCCTGTTCTTGTTTATTTCCCTCCCTGGATAGATCTCTAAGAGATAGGAATTGATCTGAAAGTATAGGGAAATCCATCAAAACAGGATAACTTCACCACGTTACCGAGGAACCTTGCATAACTGAAAACTATCAAATATATCAAACTATCTTGATCTCCCAGGAAGTTTTCTGCTGGCATAAAACAAATATTAAATGTCTGGTAAAAATACAGCCACATTCAAAAGAGCTAACATATATTTAGAACAAAAAAGCCTCTGAAGTTCTGGAGTAGCCCGATGACACAGTTAAAACAGGGACCAAAAAGAATTTGGTTGCTAGTTTTGATGAATCAATGTATCATTTTCCTTTTATTCAATAGAGGATATGAAGACTAATTCAAATGGCATATCAAATCATTTCTTTATTAAAAATTTTGAATTAATAGTTTTGCCTATGCCAAACAAAATTTGGAAATAATTATTCAAATACACAAAATCCTCATGACTGTTCCTTTCAATTGCGTTCATGTATCACAGACACATTCTTGGAGGCTTAGTCTGGGTACTCCATTCCATCTTTCTCAGTGGGTAAATCATCCTTCATTCAATGAACAATTATTGATCTTTTTTTTCTGTGTCAGGTGTTGGAATAGGAATTATTATAGCAGGGAAAAAATGCCCTCTGCCCAGCATCACCTCAGTCAAAAGGCACACATGTTAGCAGATAAGTTACAAGACAATGAAGTTCTTTTGAAAAATAAACAATAAAGTGTACATGCTCTGCCTGGAGGAATCACAGATCACCCTACTCAAGAGGTAACATTCGATGTGATAGATGTTAAAGAATTTGTCAGGTACAGAGAGAAAGAACCCAGAGCATTTGAGACTGAAGAAATAAAATCTTGTAATTACAATGTGTAGATCCTCCATGGCTGGCTCCAGGCCTCTATGTTTTGCACGAAATGTACCTTTCTTCAGCTAAACTGCCTGACATTTTTTCCCTAACATTTCAAAGCTTACCTCTATGAAGTCATTCTTAGGCTTCCACTGTACCCCCACCTCCTCTGCTGCATCATAAATTGTGTTCTATAGCTTTATTAAAGCTCTTACCATATTACGCTATAACTGGTATTTGGGTGTTTATCCTTACAGCATAATATTTGTCTCTGTCACCCAAGCAATTAATTCAGAACCTGTGTAATAGTATAAACTCAGTCTATAGGCATAGGTTGCTAAACAAATAAATGAATAAATAATGTTAGACCCTAGAGAAAGAAGGAAAGAGTGGGATAACCGGCAGAAATAAATACAAGGTAAACCTAGAAAAGAAAGATAAATCTCTAAAGCAAGATGAAGGACTCAGTAGATATTGTTTTAAAAAAGAAAAAAAGATGGTACCCACAGTGTCTTACACAAAGCTGTTTTATTCTTAATTAAGAGGTGCATCCGTTGCCTTTATGTAAAAGGGGCAGGAGCTGAGATAGCTGAATAACCAATAGCAAAGTAAATGCTGAACAGAAACGTGAATTTAGCTGTAGCTGGGAGCATCAATTAGCAGCAGTTCTGTCTTCCTGATTACTTTACTCCATTAATGCTTGACAACCAATTCATTCAAATGTGTTTGTGAGAGCTTAGCATATTAAGAAAATATTGTATAGAGTATATTAATTATGCATTACATAACTATGAAATAAAAAACCTAGTACCTTAAAATAACAAACGTTTAAGCTCTTACAGATTCTGTTTCTTGGGGGGGTCAGGAAATGGGACTGACCTACGTGGGTGACTCTGGCTCCTGAGGTTGCTGTCAGAGTGCCATCTCCCAGGTGGCTCACCTCTATGGCTTTGGCAACAGGTCTCAGTTCCTCACCACCTGGGCCTCTTTCCACGGGCTGCTCGAGTGTTCTTATGACATAGTAACTAATTCCCCCAAAGCAGGTTATGAGAGAGAGAGACAGAGAGAGAGAGAGAGAGAGAAAAAAAACTGCAATTCATTTCGTGATCTCACATAATAAGTCATACACCATCATTTCCCATTTTTAAAAAAATTTCATTAGAATCAAGTTATTAGATTCAGTCTATGCTCAAAGATAAGGAAATTCAGCTCCATTTTTGAAGCGATGTCAAAAATTTGTGGATATATTTTTAATCATCGCATGGAGGTAAAATGGTGAGCGAGAGAGACAAAGCTTTGCCCTTATGAAGATTATATTCTACTTCAGGAAGATGAAAAATCAACAAATAAAATTCATACACGAGAATTTCAGGTTTTTTGAAGTCTTGTGAGAGTAGTGTACAGGTGTCTTTACTGTTGAAGACCTAGGAGCTGAGACTACTGAACAGACGAGTCAGGGTAGACGGCTGCTCCCTGGAGGTCGACCTGACTAAGAGACGAGGAGGGAGAGAAGCCACGTGAGGAGCCAAAGGAGGAGCCTTCCAGGGACAGGAGCCTGACCCAGGGAGCAGCAAGGTCGGTCCCTCCTTCCCTGCTTCCTTCCTCCCTCCTTCCCTCCCTCCTTCCCTTCCTTTTACTGTCTTTCATGTTCCTCTCACCCTTTCAGACTTTCTTTCCTTGTTTCTTTTGTTATTTCAAAATGCATTGAAGGCTGACTTTAAAAACTCATTTAAAATATAAAAACATTTCAAACAAAATAATTTAACGTTGATTTATATACTCAACAAGTATTTATTTGGGGCCTATTTTGTTTAGTTATTTCACTAGTTTACTGGTGCAAATATAGTGATTAAAAACAAATGGGATGCCATGTGAACACTGCAGGGAGAAGGGAACAGTAATTAGATAATTGTTCTCATTAGTGTCTAATATCACATTGATATAATGGTTTTTTAAGGCAAGGGACTCTGTGTGGAAGAACCATAGCAAGAAGAATCTGAGCAGATTCACGGGTTACTGTCTTTGCTGTGGAAGAAATAAATTAAAATGTGAAAAAGAGTGGGATTTAATTAGGAGGATTAGGGGAAAGTATCCCATTAAAGGGACAGTGTGTTGCATGCCCTGTGCTGCTAGGGAAGATGAGCTAGGAGTTGAATGGGGAGTTTTAAGGGGAAACAAGATGCATTTCAAAAGTTAACACTGCAGGACAACCGAACAAGATATATGGCTTTCTGGGGTAGCTCCGAAGTGGCTAGCACCAAACACACCTTTGGGGCTCCTTTGGGAGTTCTTGATGATATGCTTATCATACTCCACTCAAAAATGCTAAAACAATTGAGAAACATGCACACAAGAATGATGGGAATAAAAGATTAACTTCGTTGCTAAATAACCAATAGGGGAACAAAGCTTGAGAACCAACTTTCTACTTATTCTAAGTTGAATTGTGCCATCCATCCAAACAGACATGCCAAAGTCCTAACTGTTGGTACCTCAGAATAGGAATTTACTTGGAAATAGAATTATTGCAGATGGAGTTCATTGAAATGAGATTGCACTGGAATAGGAGGGGCCCTTAATCTGACGTGACTGGTGTCTGCTGGAGAATGGGAGAATTCCTCCACCCTACCCTTCCTTAGTTCTTCTGGTTGGATTAGTTACAAAATGAAAAATTTGGCGCTAGATTAACATGACAAAAAACTCAATTTAATACATGTGCATGGGAGAATTACTGTATTATCTTTAAATGAGGCTAAAAGAAATGATTGAACTAGGTACCTTTCAATGAACTCTTTAGACAAAGACACAATAAATTTTTTAAGAAATTGACAGGACAAAGAACACACACCTTAGAAAGGTATCTTAGCAAGGTTTGGGTTTAGGTAGCAAATTAGCGAAGTGTTAGAAGGTTTGTTTATACAAGATTTTCCTACCACAGGCTTTGTAACTGTGACAACGTCGTCTCTCTGCTGTATCATGGAGATTTATTTGCTGCTTTGGGGGAGCAGAGGCGAGGCAGAGAGCCCTTTCTGCTCCTGCTGCTTCTCAGGTGATTTTAGCTGGAAATAATTAGTGGGCCATTGTGAGATATCCTGGGGCAGCCTTCACTGGGTCCAAAATATCCTTATAGAAAAAGAGAGACAGGGGAGAGAGAGAGAGAGAGAGAGAGAGAGAGAGAGAGAGAGAGAGAGAGAGAGAGAAACTCAGAGAAGAAGATGCCATGTGAAGACATAAAAACCACAGAGTGACAACATCACGTGATGACCCAGGAAGAGGGTGGAGTGACGGAGCCACAAATCAAGGGACTTCGAGAATCAATGGCCTTCATTGGATTTAGGAAGAAGCAAGGAAGAATTCTTTCTCATGGGTTTCAGAAGGAGGCTGGCCCTCTTGGCACCTTGATTCCTGACTTCTGGCTTCCAGAATTGTGAGGCAATACATTTCTGTTGTTTTGAGGCTCTCACTTCGTTACCTGGACCCTGGGAAAGTGATAACATTACTTTTGCCTGCACTCATCCACCTTTGGATCCCCTCCAAAGGGAGGCTTACATCGATTTGTTTGTGGGAGACCCAAGGAAAGTATGCATAAGATCCGAAATAGGCATACTCAGTCTCTTTTCCAATCTCCCCAACTAGATAAATGTCATTTTTTTTTTTTTTGCGAAGAACAACAAAAGGAGAATGAAGAAAGGGTAGAAACTATCTTCTCATCTAAGTGGTTGGAAGTTTCTCTTTTACAGTGTTGGCTAGTAATAAAGGCAGGATAGAGAGTTGTGCTTAGGCCTTGTAATCTTCAAGGACTTGGTAGCTTTACCTAAGGCAATTCGAAGAGTTTGAAGATTGCTTTGTGTGTGTTTTATTTTGTTGTGGCAGAAGTTATGGTGTAAAAGCACACAATTAAACTTTCATTTTGAAAAGATCATTCGCCTGCAGTGGGCAGAATGGATTAGAGAGGTCCCAGAGGAAAGGTGGATAACTCTGACAACTTTAATGGAGAGATGCTAGGAACCTTTCCTGAGATGCTTTTATTAGAAATGAAATAGTTTAAGAGAGATTTCAATGCACAAATCTTCACAATTTCATGGCAGATTGACTATGACAGTGTGGAGGAGGTATAGGAATGATAAACTACTAAGCAAAGGAAATTTCAGCACAAGAAAAGCAAGAGTAATAAAAACAACAACAACAACAACAAAAAGCAAAAATAGAAGACAAAGAGTGAGATTGATTACATGTAGATTGCATGGTCCATAATGTTTGTTAGATGTGGGCCATATTATTACCTCTGAGGTTTCCAGAAAACTGCATAGAGAAGGAACCACATAATTTCTTATAGAAATTATAGGTTTGTTTAAAAGAAGCATAAGATTTCCCAATACCGGGGCTGCCTCGTGCTCCAAAGCCACCTCACACCAGGGCCGCCTCACAGCCGTGCTTTTTCGTAACTGAGCTGTGACACTCCCGAGCCGTCCCATGGCCATTCCATTCAACAGCCCTGCTGCATCATGGCTGAGCTGTTTCCACCAAATAAAGTCTCCTCCTTCGCCACCCCCACCCCCCAAATGAATCCCTGATACCAACGCTCAAAAACATTTTCTCGATGGTTTTCTGTAAAAGAGAATACTTTATAACTCAGCAAATAGCATTCTCCCCCAAACCAGAGCAACAGCTACAGCAGCAACAAGATTGTGCTCAGCTCAATCCGAGAGTAACATTTTCAACTCTCTCTAAGCTGGAACTTTTTGTGATGTTTGCAACCCTCATAAGCACTCACTCTCCCAATGAAGTGTTAGGATGCAGTGGGTTGGAAGTGATGGCCCTGACAAGAAAACGGAATGTGACTCTGCTGTGCGATTCAGTGGCTCACCAGGCTGCGAGCTGAGGTAGCACTGGCATTTGCTTGTGAAAGCTGAGACGTGTAACAAGAATGGTGTCCAGATAGAAGGATGTCTGACCACTGCTTAGAAAGTTTCAAGATAATATCTTGTCTTCGGGACATAGATAAACAGAGAATGGAAGGCCTGAGGTTTTGTGTGTGACAAAAACTTGTAGCCCAAAAAATAAGTAAATAAATAAGGCTGCTTTCATATAAAAGAAAGTAATTGTTATGGAAAGCAGCAATGTAGTCACAAATTCCTTGAAAAAATAAAACACTTAGCCCTGGCTGGTGTAGCTCAGTGGAGTGAGAGTGGGCTGCGAACCAAAGGGTCACGGTTCTATTCCCAGTCAGGGCACATGCCTGGGTTGCAGGCCGGTTCTCAGCAGGGGATGCACGAGAGGCAACCATACATTGATCTTTCTCTCCCTTTCTCCCTCCCTTCCCCTCTCTCTCTCTAAAAATAAACAAATAAAAACATAAATAAAATGTAATGATTTAAAAAAAATAAAACACTTAGAGAAATAGGACCGATATTTTTGACAGTTTGAGTTATTACCTAAGGCTGGATCTTTAAGGATTTTCAAAGAAGAAACGAGCCAGACTTCCTGGTAAGCGGAGGGAGAAGCTGCACACTTTGTTCAACATCCTGAATGACTCCGTTTCCTACAGTAACACCTTCCTCAGTAGAGTGGATTTGGCTCGTTTTATTTACTTCTAGTGTCTATTGTAAGTTAACAATATTTTAATATTTATTATAAGAAACCAAAGATATTTTCAAAACAGTTTGTACAAGAAGGTTGGATTTGTCCCATAGGTTTCTTTCAGTTGTAACTGAAGATCCCAGCAGAAGTGAGGTAACCGACCAGCCTTTGTTGTCTCCTGTAAAGAAGTCCAGGGGGAAGGTCATTCCAGGACGTTCAGCTCAGGGCTCAATGGTGTCCCAGCGTTTCCACCTTTCTTTGCTGCCACACTCAGCCAGTTATGTCACACTCTGTTAACGCTTGTTGATTCCTACAATTCCAGGCGTCCCACACACACAAGCAACATCATCCAGTGGAGCATTTTCCCTTCTTCTGCCCCTTTTATCTAGCAAGGAAAATCTCTCTGAGAACTAAGATTCCTATCTCATCCCATTAGTGAGGATTGTGACACATATTCATGCGTACACCAGTGAACCGCTAGAGTAACAAGACCCTGACGACTGGTTTACCCACTGATCACTCAGTCCAGAACCTCAGGGTCAGTGAGGGGTATAACCATATTTCCTGAGATCCTGACTGCATATCAGACGACTACCCAAATGCAGTTAATGTGTTTTCAATAAGGAAGAATAATGGCAGAGGGTGTTGCAACGAGAGTGATTCCCACAACAGATAAAAGCATTTATTATAAAAAGTGAGATGAAATTATAACTGAAATGCAGGTGCAGCTTCCTGCTGCTTTGAAAGCCAATACTCAAAAGACAGATGCTGGTGTAAAAGAAAGCAATTTATTCAGATTCTGGTCACTTGGAAGCCCATCTTCCAAGCCCATCTTCCTGGGAAGACGGGAGACTGTTGTCTCAAAGCCCATCTCCACATCTCAATGGAGGCAGAGGTTGTTATAAGGCGGGAAAACAGGAAGCAAAACAAAGAAGGGAAGGGAGGGGATTGAAAAGTTCTCTACATGCAGATGAGCACAATTCATTCTTACAAGGCAAGGGATGGTCTGGCGTGCACAATCCTGGTTGTAGTCATCCTGGCTTCACACCATCAGGGCTCCAAGGGTGAAGGTCAACAAATGTCCCAGAGCTGGGATGCCTGAAGGCCAAAGTCTATATTGTGGAGGATTCTTATGCAAACATGGTTTATCTACAAGCTACGAGTTTGACAGAGTCAGCATCTGCAGAAACAATGTCAAAAGAATGGTGGGATGGCTTACAATTCCTCATTGTTACAAAATGACATATTGAGGATTTCACACATGTTTTATTTTGTTTCTGTTGTAAGGGGGGAAAAATCATCTCTTGCCGGTTGCAGGAGATGGAGGAAAACAGTGAATATGAAGGAGGGAATACATGGGTTAACTATTATTCCAGGAGAGTAGCCCTTTGAAAAAAGTAAAGAACCTCTGTGGTGGTTGCGATTACTGTTGCTGTTGTTTCACAGTAAGGAACTAGGTCTCTTGCTAGTGGGGAGTCAAACTCCACGCTAAAGGAACAGGTTGTACTCTCTGTTTCCAGGAATTGTCAGAACGTTGCAAAACCCTGGAATGAATCCTGGATGATTAGGAAAAAGTACAGGATGGAAGATATCACTAAAAACTGACTCCTGAGCCTTTTGAGTTAAGTATCTCCAGGATATAAAAACCTTCAAGAGAAATGATCCCAGTTCAATCTGTTTTACATTATTTATTTTGATAAGGATCCACCCAAAATTAGAGTTGCTGCCTGACACAATTTGTTTAGATATGTCCTAACCTCGTATGTATGAATAGGCAATTTTTTCTCTTAACATTATCCTGATTTGGATGATGACTTATATGCTCACCTAATCAAAACAAGACAAGTATTCAGATGGTTGGTAACTAAAAACATGACAGATATCCACTGTCAGTCAAAATTTTAATGTAGGTCAAGCCAAATACCATACTCTAATAAGAGATTACACAGGAGTCCAGAGTGTCATGCAGTCTGTTCCACTGGGCAATTTAATGCAAACCTATCCTTATCTTGTTTTCTACGATGATGCCATTTCCATATGGATGAGACTAAGATACTAACCATCAGTGCCTCTCATCCACCACATCCTTCCTTTTGTCTCTTAGAACAGGATGTCCCCCGGCATCTTTTGTATTCTACAATCCTGACAATCCCAAACTTCTGATCTATGAAAATCTGATTTATGTATTCAATAAAATTTCTCTGTTGAGCTTCAGCCTGGATAACCAAAGGCTGTGGAATCTAACTATCCAACTTACTATATTGCATATCTCATCTTGGATAGCTTTTATTAAATCATTCATTGGGGTAGTTAAAAAATTAATTTCTTGCAATTGTTATCACTGAGGTCTCCATTTTCTTGCTGCCACTACCGCCTAGAACATGGAAATGGTTGTATGTTTCTGCTTCTTTTGAAGGACCATTATGGCAACAATTTGGAATTTAGACCAATAGGTTTACCTAATCTAATAGAACCTGTCTTTTTTGAAGTACAGGGGTTGTGTGCCAATGGATGAATAAGGTAAGGGTTACTTAGATGACTTAAAGACAATGATGTGTTTTGGATAGGGCAGGGAATGGACCTAGGATAAATAAAAGATTTTCAGAGGATGACTGGTACTATCACAAATTTATTGTGACTATAAACTACCTATTTTGCTGGTATGTTTTTCCCTAGCAACATCCCAGCTCACAGTAGAAAGGATCCAGATAGAGTCTGAGATAGATTTAAAGTGAGTTGTTTTCAGATAGATATAAATAAATTAGGAAGGGAAGGCATTGAGAGAGTAAGTAGGAAGAGTAATTTAAGTGGTTCATGGTATTGGGCTCCAGAGAACAGGACTTGGTGAAAAGGGGGTTCAATGCAACGATACACAGGGATCAAGGGACTTAAATCTTTAGAACAAGTTGATGGGGATGAGAAAATTGGACTGAGAGGAAATTGTTGTTGGTTATTGGGATGTAAAAATGAAAAAAAAAAACTAGAATAGCAATAGTCTAAGAAAATCTGTCTGAAAAGTGGTGGTAGGCATGTACTGCTAATGTCAGTGGGAGTAAAGTTTACTGTTATTTGATGTGCTGACAGAACCAAGATTGCTCTTAACCTTCAGTGTGTACTTGGATAGACTTCAGGCTGTGCATTTTTCTGAGGAGAGTCCATAGCAGAGCTATCATCAGATTTTCAAAGGCTCTGTAAGCCCCAAAATGTTAGGGTCAAATTAGATTATCAGATGAATCTAACATTTAATAAAAATATGAATCAACATTTAATAAAAATGTTAACAAATTCTTCACAGTTTTTCTACATATATGGGCTATAATTATCTTATTTCTTGCCTGAGACCTATTACCTGCTCTCACTTATTAATTCTCCTTAACAGGTTACAAAAAGTAGTTTTAAGCAGGGTCCAGAATATATTTGCTTTGCTCTTTTCTCTTCAACAGTCAATTTTACTTACATAAGAACATGGCATTAGACTTGACAGAGAAAAGTCATATTCCTCTGAGACATCAAATTTTAATGGGACATACAATAAGTAATAAATTTATTCATGCATGTTGTGGTGTGGGAGAGAATTCCACTACTCTATGCTTCTTTAGTTTTCCTGCCTGGACAAATTATAAAATAATAAAATTGACACAAGACTCAATTAACAGGAGAAAAAACAATTTTAGTATGTGTGCACAGGAAATTCACAGTATGACGCCCAGAGCATAAAACGAGGCTCAAAGGAGTGATCGAACCAGGCACTTTTTTACACTATTTAAATAAAGAAACCATACATTTGTGAGAAATTCACAGGACAAAGACTGTTAGTGCTCACTAGGAAGGAATCTAAGCCAGTCTGGGTATTCACTGGTGAGAAATCTAAATAAAGATTAGGCTTGTGTAATAAATTAGCACAGGAGTTACTCTACTTGTTTATACAAATTTTTCAGACTCTGGATTTTATAACACTTGTGATGAGGCTGTCTTTCAGTCCTTTGGGAGTGGGAAGGTCATTTACCACAGAGGTTTATTTTCTGCATTTAGGGAGACAGAGAAGAGTCCGAAGAAAGCTATTCTGCCTCTTGGTGCTTTTCAGGTGCTTTTAGTTCAAAATAATCAATGTGCCGTTGTAAGGGTAGCCTGATTTGGGCCCCAGTACGTGAGCATATTTAATCAGAAACTACCCAAATGTATCTTATTGAAAGTGGATCTGAATCAAAGAGTTTCTTGTATTTTCCTTTAATTATTTAATTTCCCAAAAATAATTCCAATATAAGTCAGATGTTTATAAGAAAATATAATGAAGAAACATAACAGAAATTATCTACTAGGATGTATTCTCTTACTCTGATTCTAAAAACTTTTAAATTTTTTTAAAAAATATGTTCATTGATTTTTTAAGAGAGAAAGGGAGAGAGAGACACATCAGTATGAGAGAGAAACATTGCCTGGTTGCCTCCCATTCGTGTCCCAACTAGGGACTGAACCCATAACCTAGGTATGTGCCCTGACAGGGAATCAAACTCCAACATTTTGGTGTACAGGGTGAGGCTTCAACCAACTGGACCACACCAGCCTGGGCCGATTCTAAAACTTTTAAAGACTTTTCCCTCAAGTTCCAAACTTGATTTTATGTCTTAACAATTCACAGAAATAATATATGAGTATGAAACTTAGATGAGCATAGAGTTACTCAGAGATACCCAAGAGACCTTTTCATTGTCTACCTTTGTGGAAGAAAAATTTAGGATGAATTTGGATTTTATAAGCTGTTTTATAATGAGAAGGAAATGATTCTCATAAAGAGGGAAGTGATAATTTGTAAGCTGGAAATGAAACATCTAAAAGCTTACTTTTTGTAACAAAAATGTAATCCTAAAATTGACAGTTGATAGATTTTACAAATACCTCAGTGTATGCGGGAAAATGACAAAATGATAAACGAGAATGTTGTACAGGAATATTAGTGAAGATTGAAATGTGCTAAAAAAGCCATACTACCGCTGAGAACATCATTAGAGCTATTAACCAACCGGTATGCAATGCCAAACCTACATACTTGTAGTGATTGATTAGGAAGTAACTGAATTTATACTTTGTGCACTGGGCCAAAAGAACTGAAATAAAATAAGCTTGCTACAAAGTACCACGCTCTTTTTTTTTTTTTAAATCAAGGAAGCTTGTAGATTTAATGCAAGGAAAAAGTAAAATGTCTTTCAAAAAAAGTCACCAACTTTTATAAGGAAGAAATAAAGTAAGAAGTAAGAAATAAACAGAACAGAGGGGAACCAGTGAAAGAGGGGAAATGAGTACCTTATATATTTTATCATGCACACATATATACACATAAATCATCACAAGTCCATCAAGTATTTTTTATTAGTTTGATTATTTTACAAATAAGGAATTAGTGGCAAAGAGCAGACAAGTAACTTTCCCCAGGACACACGGGCAGCAAACAGCGGAGCAGGGATGCGACGCCAGCCCACCGTAGCACAGATTCTCACCGCTTCACACGGATGGTCCCGATCGCTGCCCGTGCACCACGGAAACTTACTCTTCAAATACTTTCTCTTCATCTAAGGTGTTTAAGAATGGAGCATGAGTCTAAGATGTACATTGTTGGTAGTTTTTAGATCTTGTTTTAGTATCACATCCTTCCAAAGGATATAGAAAGAATGGTATATTAGTAATACAAATTCATTATAAAACTGTTAAATTCTTACAAGAGGCTAGGAACATAATAAGGCAAGTAGCATGGTTTTTACAAAGAAGCAATAGAAGAACTTAGTTACACTAAATAATCTGACTCCAGGTTCTGAATTCAACCTACTCAAATTTCAACTTCACTAATTAAAAGATGTATGAGCTGGGATGAGCACCTAGTCTCAATGATCTCATCTGTTAAATGGGAACAATAAATGAATGGTTTAACATGGTTATTTTGAAAATCGCATGAGTTAATGTTGAATGCTTAGCAAAACACCTGACAAATAGTAAGCAATGCAAATAGCCATCACAATTAAAAACAAACAAAAAAATAAGTAATTTTTTCATCATAGTCAAACATGGATCTGTAAATAATGACTTCTTTATGAAGCGAAGAATATGTTTAAGATATTTATCTTTCATCATTAAAATTAAGAGTCATATTGGTATAATGAAACAGCCAAATGGGAAAGAGATATAGACTGTTAAAAAAATTACTGATATGTGCAAAACACACAAAAATCAGTTTTACTCTCTTAGACTTGAGAATTATTTGTACCAAGAAATTTTGTACTTAGTAGGACATTTTAAGTTAGTATTTAACTTTTAACTTAATACATATTTCAATTCACCATATAGGTAAGTAGACCTTGCCAAATTAGTCCACAAGTTTTTCTACAATATATACTTTAATAAACAGTATTTCTCCTAAGCTGTATCTTTTTGCTTAATAGGCTTATGTTAAGAATATTTCAATCTGTACATGTTGAGAAAAACTGACAGTGAGTAAATCAATTTAACAGCATGTTTTTACTTTGCTCTAAACACTTGTCTTTGAGTTCTGCTAAAATGAAATACTTAAAATTTTATCAAATACTAGCTTGAAAGAACTTTGTATAAAAATACCCTATAGGAAATGCCCTCTAGCATACATATATTTTAATATATTTGCTTCAGGCTTTGTGCCTTTTAGTTCTATCAGGGAAATTTTCACATTTCACATATAAACCAGTACATAAAATACTGTTTACACTATAATAATTTACTTTCAATAATAAACCCTGCCTAATCTCTGTTGTGTCCAAAGCCTTTCATGAACTCTATATTTTCACTTTCTTGAAACACAGAGTGCTTCAGTTGAGTTTGGAACTAGTATCAGTTTATGTTTGGTTCTAAATTTTAGACTAAACCTTTTTGATTGTGATTTGAAGTTTTAGCAAATAATGCAAATCTATATGTAACAGAATTCTAAAACATTATGTTATGAACATGTTTCTTAAACACAATTTTGCTCCATAAAATTATTCAGTAGTGGTACAAATACAACTTTAAATTTCTCTTAACTAAATAGAATAGTGCAAGTATCACGATGACAAAGTTAATAAAATTTTATTCAACAGTTAATCTTTTTTCATGTTGTATAAGCAAAACTCCAAAGCATCTATTGTTACATTGTTTACAAAGCTGTTCAAATACTGCCTAGTTGACGAGTTTATAGTGTGTGTACATGTGTAATGCATTCGAAAGTGCGGCTCACCACCAACCTGTGTTTTCCTAGTTCCTAGTTTTAGACTAGAACGAGATAAATAGTAGAGTTATGCACAATATTAGTTAATAAAAATTCTGATAGACTTGTGTTCAATTCAGAATGAAATGTTATAAAAGGCACATTAATGCTTCATAAGGTAAAATTACCACCCCACGCCACTATGAACAACACAATTGAAATTCATGATTTTTATTTATTTTTTAGTCATGAATTTAATGAAATACAGTCAAATTTTGAACAAGATATCTATTTTAAAATAAAAACTACCACTAATTATTAGGGAGTAAGAGAATCATATAAAATAACAATGTATAAAAGTATAATAATAAGTCGCTGTCAATATTTTTTAAAAAATGATGTTGTCTAAATAATTTTTAGTTGGATTCCTTATCATCTGTTTTCTTTTCATAACATATATTCAGTGTTGATATCCTTCACGTGAACTTAGGTTCCGTGAATGAACATGTCCTCACCACGGCATGAAGACACTGATATGCGCACTCCTGTATTATTTTTATAGACTAGGATTTTAGATGGGTTAGTCCTTTCAAAAGCAATGATGCAAAACAGCAGTCAAGATGACAGAAAAGGCCTTCCTTGTAAGAAAAACTGAGCAAATCATTCTTCCTGTGGGCTAAATTGACATGCTCTGGGCAAGCCGGGAGGCTCTGTGGCTGTGTTGTGACAGATCTCCCTCTTTTATCTTTTCTTGCTCCATTTCCTCACAGCAGGCCCTCTGAAGGACTCACCTGCAGTGTGTGTCCTGCCGAGTTCCAGAACAGAACAGGCAATCTACTGGAAGACGGCAGTACATGAACTTCAAACATCTGCCTTTCTACACCTGGAGTATAATTTTCCTCAGCCTTGGACTCCGTATCCACAAGGCCAAGGGCACTGCCTTTCTGGCCCACAAATACTGCTTCCACAAAGAATCCATTATTCTTAAAAATAAATCACATAACACAAAAAAATATGAACATCACTTCTAATCCTACAGCACAGAGAAGCCTTGTTTATGTTTTGGTATATATTCCTGTATCTTCATACTACACACACATGCACACACAGCCATACCATACACACACACACACACACACAAATATAGTGCTTTAGGTTGGATTCTCCTATAAGCAGACCCTGAATAAAACTGAAGAGGCAATAGCTTTTTGGGGAGGTGAAACCAGGAGTGCCCATGGAGAAGGGGCACACAGATAGAAACAAAGCCCACTGTAGGGAATTAATGGATAAGTTATCCACTTGGGAGACAAAGGCTCGGTCATCCTGGGAACCTCAGGACAACTGTAGTGAACAGACTTGGAGTTGTTCCACCAAATGAGCTGGGAACTGGGATTACTTATTCACAAACTCCCACACGTTGTTGGCTGCAGGCTCTAACCTCAAGGGTGCAAACAGATACTCTGGCGCTTCAGGCTTGTTGTGCCCATTCCAGAGGCCAGACAAAGCCCCCGGGCTCTGGGAGAAATCAGCGGGACAGTGTCCAGGGGATGCAGTGGAGGAAACACCCCCTATACCTACAGGGTAATCCAAACTTTTCTTACACTGTTTACTTATTTTATAATCTAATTCAATCGTTTTCATGTCAGTGGAGCTTTATCTTTCTAACCTAATTTCAACACCCCTTTATCCATATAACAGCTTTATTAGATGCTATTGCTATACTATTTATTTCCTATTTCCTATGTAGGACATTTAACTTTCTCGTGAACTTGTTACTGTAATTAATAATGCACCAACGTGTTTATTATCTCTTTGGAAAGAGAACCTTCGAATAGAATAGTGGAATCAGAGTTTGCACATACAAGTTTTGATTAATGTTTCCTGATTATGCGTCCTAAATTTTATACTCCGGTCACTAGATAGTTAATGCCTGCTCTCCACATCTTTCCCATTGCTCTGTTTCATCAACTTTCTTACGCTTTGTCTGTTTTCCTTTCAGATCCCTGCTGTTCCTATGACTACGGGCCAACAGCTCATTTACTCCTTTAGCACATTATATACCAAGACGGTAGGTCTGCCTTCTGTATAAACCCTGAGGAAACACTGGTGCCTTCGCTGAATGGAGTCTTGTCAATTCCTGGAACTTAATTCTGAAAGTCAGTGCATTCGTCTATAATTTGAAAAAGTCCTGTCATGTGTTCGCTGACGAGACTTCTCCAAGTGAAACACTAGTGATCCTGACAGTTGGTCTCCCCTGGAGAACCCACGAGTGCCTTCGAAACTTGTAATTCAAGGTGTCCAGGCTTGCCCGTGTTGCGGAAGCTGCTCTATGAATAAAGGCTAGATCCCATCCTCAAGTACACGATCCCCAAAACACACTTCTTGGTTTAAGCACTGTGCTTTTTAAACAACAACACCTTTTTTAATTGTACAAATTTAAGACTCAGTGCAGAATCTGTTTTCTTAGTCACTGGCCAGAATATTGCTTTAAGATTTTACTCATCAGCATGTGGCAGACACATTTCTAATTTGCTAGTGTAACATTATTTCACTGTGATGTCTGTAAATAGCATCCAAACAAATTAGCCACTTAAAAATTTTAAGCTCTAACACACTCCTAAGCTTTAAGAACATTCAGATTTTTTAATGAGAATCTGCTTTCTTAGCATTTCTGGGACAAAAGTCTCTTACTTAAGGAAAAATTGTGTAACTCTGTTTATCTAGGAATGTGTTTTAAGAATTACGGTGTGCATCCTAGAAACCACTTTATTAATTTGAATTGAAGAATCCAGACAATCCCAACAACAAGGACATTTTCTGTCAAAATATTTGATTATTGTTCATTTAAAAAGTCACAGATTATATTAAACTGTTGTGACATGTGGTATCACTAAAATTGGTTAGGTGCCCTTAGAGAAAAACTGGGTTCTACCTGCGGCTCTTTACCTCTTGTAGCTGGTTAGATACCACAGCTAGGGTATGAGCTTAAAGCCTGTTCTGAGTTAACTCAGAGTTTAAAACTTTTTCAATCCAGCAAGGTAATGTACCATTATACACACAGAACATATAAGTATACAGATATATAGATATATCTATATATTGATACAGATACATACACATACACAGATCTAGCTAGATATATCTTTTAAAGAGAATCTATTTCTTATCATTTCTAGGTACAAAGTCCCTGAATTAAGGAGAAAAATTGTAACATTATGTTTATCTGGGATATGTTTTAATATCCCTCTATAGATACATATATATTTCTATCCATTTTAGTCCGCTAACACATTTTCTGTACAAAATTAGCTCTAAATTAAGAAGTTGGGGTATATTACCCTTATGTAACCACTCAAAATAGATGACTTTCCTATCTTTTCAATTTTTCATCTTTTCAGTTCTCTAGGTTCAGTATCTGAAGCCTGTCCAGTACAAGTTAAAATTTTAAATTGACTTCCTTTTCTTCTCAATAAGAACTCTTTGAAGCCAATCGCACTATGAAACAGCCAAATGACAATAAACACTGTTCACTCCAGGGTGGCAAGTGCTTGATTTTGCCAGCAACAGATAACCATCACCACTGAGAAAAGGTCTCACTCTTCCGCATAGTGGGGTCTGAATAGCTGGCAGAGCCCTTTCCTGACCCTGCTATTGATTCTAACTGAAAAGGAAACTGTTTCAAATGTCGCCTCACCTGTTGTTCCATCTTTCTTTAATAGGGATGACCTAACAGCTGTCCACTGTGTTCCGGAAATACCAGGTTCTTCCTCCTACCCAGTATGTCCGTTGGAAGAAAATATTTTTCTTGAAATTCTGCTTGTGATTATCTGAGTTTGGTTGAAAGAAATTTGACACATGTCAACCTGTGTATGGAAGATTTTTCCTTCATTAAATATACTGTTTTTATTCCCTTTGTAAAACAGGTCAGAAATTGTGTTTTTAAAAGAAGGGTATTACAGATAAGAAATAATCAGTATTGGTAATACAGCGTGGCTAGAATATGTTTTATTGTTTATTGTTGTTCAGGTACAGTCGTTTCCATTTTCCAGCCACCACTTTCTGTCATACCGCCCACCAGCCACCAGCCACCCTCACTCTTTCTCCCCTTTGGCTTTGTCCATGCGTCCTTTATACATGTTCCTTGAGGACTCTTCCCCTTCTTTCCTCGTTACCACCCCACCCCTGCCCCTCTGGTTACTGTCAGTTTGTTCTTTATTTCAACGTCTCTGGTTCTATTTTGCTTGCTTGTTTGTTTTGTTGATTAGGTTCCACTTATATGTGAGATCATATGGTATTTGTCCTTTACCACCTGGCTTATTTCATTTAGCGTAATGCTCTCCAGTTCCATCCATACTGTCCTGAAGGGTTGTACCTCCTTTTTTCATTCTGCTCCATAGTATTCCAAGGAAAACTGTAGTAAATGTACCACAGTTTTTTGATCCACTCATCTAGTGATGGGCACTTAGGCTGTTCGCAGCACTTGGCTGTTATAAATAGTGCCTCTGTGAACATAGGGGTGCATAGGTTCTTTTGAATTGGTGTTTTGGGATTCATAGGATATATCCTAGCAGTGAAATTGCTAGGTCAAAACGCAGTTCCATTTTTAATTTTTCGAGGAAGTCCCATACTGTTTTCCATAGTAGCTGCACCAGTCTGCATTCCCCCAACAGTGTACTAGGGTTCCCTTTTCTCCATACCTCACTAGCACTTGTTGTTTGATTTATATTGACAGCCATTCTGACTGGTATGAGGTACCATTGTAGTTTTAATTTACATCTCTGTGATGGCTAGTGATGTTAACCATTTTTTCATATGTCTGTGGGCCACAGTTCTTACACAAATTCCTCAGTCCAGATTATTTATGTTGTTCTTATACAGAATTCTCATTTGTATGGATTCTCTTTTACTCTCTAAGGTTCTTACCTTAGAACCTGCCTGCAGGCTTCACCCAGAATCTTAACTCTGATAATGTTTTTTGTTTCCTTTTGTCACCTGCCTGTTGCAAGTCCTATGTTCCACTCCTGTTTCCCAAATGCCAGTCTGTAAAACTCATCTCGCTAGCAGAGGTAAATATACTTTTTTTCCTGATCTGATTTTAAGCCTACTGATATACTTCTTAGTTGCACAGCACTAAGTTTAGGGGAAGCACAGTTTCCCACCCCAAATTATGCCTTTTGGGGATATCAGTTATTTTAAGTTGGCTATTTTTAAGAAACAAAAGACTCGAGAATAATGTCTGATTTTCCCTCTAACTGCCTAACTTAAGGTAGACAGAGGTCCCACCCCAGGAAGGGAGAGGTCATCGTAGATAACTAGAATATGAGCTAGTGTCCCATTGATAAGGATGGCCCAGCAAACATTCATTTACCAAAACTTGCTTTTCCACCTCCATGTGAATTGCCTTCTTGCTCTTTGAAATCCAAAACCACAACAACCCACCCCCGCACTTCCCCTTAACACAACATGGCATATAGGCCTTCATTGCCAAGTTTTTCATCTGGTCCTATTCTTAGAGAAACCCCAACACGTACACATGTAATAATTTGGTCACTTTCTCTTATTAATCTGTCTCATGTAGATTTTGTTATGAGACCAGCCAGAAGAACTTAGAAGGGTAGAAAAAAAATATTTTTCCTCCTCAAATCCCTTTCACCTAATCTGAGTGACATGAGCTTAAAATAACGTGTAGGGAATCTTGTTAAGTCTCAAAATAAACGTAATTCACTCCTTCCACACCCAATCAGGGCACATAGAATATATTTAGTAGCTATTAATAACAATAATTAAAACAATCAGTTATTAACAACACACCAATGTTATAGAATAACAAATAATAATAATTTTGTGTGATATTTATCCAATCAAGTCCTCCTCAGAAAGACTTGAGTTGAGCATACGGCCAACTCTCTTGAAGGCATAAGTCTGCTAGGCAGAACCAAGGGAAACAACTAGGAGAGTTTATAACCCTCCATCCAGAGGTGATGTGCTGAAATTATATGCATATGTACGGGTATGTTGTGGAAAAACGAACTCTTACACACACGATTTGGGGTGATGGAGTAAGCCTTTAATACACGCGTGGGCCCAGAGGAGACAGCTTCCAAATTCTGGGCACTGAGGAGGGGTCAGGTGGGTGGTTAAATACATTGCAACAAAGTGGGGAGGGGAGAGATCTCGTGATACAAGCAGGAGATACGTAATTGTGAAAGCCAAGGACACAAGAAAGCAAGGGAAGTGGTCTCAGACCCAGGACAAAGGCACAGCAGGGGAGCGCCCAGGGCCCAGGGCAGGGAATCAACTAACTAGGCCAACAGGTGATAGTCTGGAGCCAGGAAGCTGGCAGGGAGCCACCAGGGGCTGATGCAGAGTGCCAGCTTCAGTTTCTATCTATATTTTTAAATTTCTACTACAGGTATATGTACATATTACATATAATAATATATATTATATATCATATTATGTATATGTATTAGCGTGGGTGTCAAAGAAATAAATATTTATTTAGCTAAGGTAGTTTCAGAAACTATAGGAAAGACCC
>PVKM010019538.1:0-24136 GCA_004027735.1 Carollia perspicillata
TGTAGGACAGAAGCAGAGCTGCAGGGGTTAGAGGTAAGGGTTACAGGAGAAAGAGAAGGGGCACGAGGGCTGCTGGAGGCGGAAGTCCAGTTGGGAGTAGAGGACGGGCGACTGGCTGAGGAGCATCGGCAGATCTGAAAGATTTGGGGAGGACGAGATACAGGAACTCTAGCCGTTTTGTAGGGTGCTTGTGGAGAGCGATGCTTGTATCTTTAATTATTAACTAAGCACTGGGATGGCCTGGAGTTATGGGCGCATTTTTGCCCAGCTCTGTAATAAGATTTGATTATTTATTGTCTTGTTTATTAGGCAGAAAAGCATGTGCTTGTGAGACAGGAATGTCTCTTTTCTGGGAAGACCAGAAAAGGACTTGGGCAGTGAGTAGAAAAGGAAGGGTAGAAGAACACGAGAGACAGAGGGGAGAAAGGACTGCCATCCTGTGAGGCTGGTCTTTCCTGCTTCTCAGGATGAAGTAGCCTCAGGTGAGTATAATTCAGCCAGGACACAGCAAAGCGGGAGAACTAGAGACTGTGAAGGACACGCCACTGCCAGAACTGAGACAGCGAGTACTTCCTGTGTCGATGGCCTGAACCAGGCAAATCCAGCACTGGCCTCACTTTCTCCACTGATAAGGTGGGCTGGCTCTGACCTTGCCCTTGGAACCCTTGGGAAAAGGACTGTTGAGCCATCCTTCCTGTGCTCCAGGTGCTGAGCTGGGAGGGAGGGAGCAGTGAAGCCATTCCCTCGGCCACAGTGGGGGAGCTGTGGTGTGTGTGTGCTTCCTGCTTGTTTAAGAGGTTTGTGGGGGACTGAGGGACCTTCTGCTGAATTTCAGAATTGTTTCTTTTGACTTTATTCCAAATCCTGGGGCTCTTATTGGTCAACCTCACAGCATGTGTGGGCTTCCCATCTTGAATTTCTTCTTCTGAAGTAGATTGCAACTTTTTGTGGGAGGTAATAGATTTCTCTGAGGTTGTGACAAAAGTTGTGGACATTTTTAAAAAAAAATATTTTATTTATTTTTTAGAGAGAGGGGAAGGGAGGGAGAAAGAGGGAGAGAAACATCAATGTGTGGGAGAAACACTGATTGGTTGCCTTTTGCACGCCCCAAACTGGGGATCTGGCCTGCAATCCAGGCATGTACATTCATGGGGACTTGACCTGGTGACCTTTAGTCTGCAGCCCAACCCACTGAGCCATGCCAGTCAGGGCTGGACTCTATCCTTAGAAAAATGCATGTACTTTGGATAGATCTACATAACACTTTATAAAGAGCATCATCAGGCCTAGTGGAGGCCCTAGGTTAAGAACTCTGGCTCTGAAGGGATTGCCCCTATGGCAGGGGAAGGACTTGAGGAATGTGTGTGGCTCTTGGTTTTCATTGTCTGGTCAGGAAAAATGCCCTGTCCCCCTATTTTGCAGGAATCTTGGTTCCAAGGATTTTTTCCAAACACAAAAACAAGAAGCTAAGCTGGCAGGCTGTAGCAGGAAGTCTGGCCTCCATCCTAATCCTTGGCCACATGTCCCGACCTGCTAGCCCAGATATTGGATAAGTCATAACAGCACTTGTCAAGGTTACTAGTAATACCACAGAACCAGACTACTGGGTCCTGGAGCCCAGATCAGGGGTAGGAGGGTGGGAAGGGAGGAGAAACCCTGACTTTTCAGAGACAGCAGCCTTAACACATCCTGATTTCCTGGAGCTAAGTTGCCTCCCCCTGCTGTGAGCATTTTTGTATGTAAGCAAATCCAGTCACTTCGTGTCACCTATTTGTCATCCCGCTGAGGGTGTGCGTGTCTGTGTGTGCTGCTATGTACACAGGTGCTCGGCAAGTTCCTTTACATGCTGCTGGCGAGGACGTCCTGGGCAGAGGTTTCCAGTGCAGCGCAGCTCTGAGCCCACCACTTGTCTTTGGCCAAAGGTCTATTTGGTGACTGGTACTGGAAAAATTGCTTGGAAGTCGAAGGCCTTCTGGAGAGTCCAGCTGGTTATCAATCAGTATTATTTTTCTTTCAGGTCTCTTAACCTTCATTAACTGTGCCTATGTCAAGTGGGGAACAATGGTACAAGATGTTTTCACCTATGCTAAAGTGTTGGCCCTGATCGCCGTCATCATCGCAGGCATCGTGAGACTTGGCCAGGGTGAGGAATAGTAGTATCATCATGTATTTGTTAAGCCTTTTCTACGAGTCAACTTCCTTTAAGTGCCATTTGTGCATTATCTCATTTGGTAGGTCCTATTATTCCCGTTTTATAGATGAGAAAACTAAACCTGCAGAAGTAAGTATCTTGCCTAAGACCCTAGCTGTTCAATGGTGGAGCTGAAATCTGTACCCAGTTACTGACCCTGAAGCCTGTCCTTCACCTTCTACGTGTGCTGCCTCCTGGAGGAGGATGAGCACAGCGAAAGGGCTGCCAGCCATCCACTGGGGGATGGCTTTTGCTGGCTGTGAAGCCCAATGCTGTGGCTGTGGTAGAAATGAACTCCTTGTACCCAGTCCTATTGTTTCCATGTCTGAACACCTACTCTGCAACTACTCTGTTGACCTGGGCATATTGAGTCCTGCCCTTCCTCCACCCTGTATCTGCTGTTCGGTGTTAGGAAGGGAGAACAGAACTGCATCACTCCTGTTCTCTAGCCCTTCTACTCCTAGGAAGCCACATTGGGGCCTTCCTGTCAAGATCCCCATGCTGTACGCCACAGTCAGCTCATCCCTGTAGGTGTGTCTTTTCTGTTCCCTGCTCCTTCACTGCCAAAGGTGTTCTAAGCCACTCACCTGCTGTTAGCCATATTCTTCCACTCCTTTTCTGGATCACTTTGAAATTGGGGAGTAGGTCACTAGTCCTGCCTTCCCATGTTCTCTGGGTTCCAGGAACTTCGAATCACTTTGAGAATTCCTTTGAGGGTTCATCATATGCAATGGGTGACATTGCCCTGGCACTGTACTCAGCTCTGTTCTCCTACTCCGGCTGGGACACCCTCAACTACGTCACTGAAGAGATAAAAAATCCTGAGAGGTAGGTACCTCACCCACATTCCTTGGCAATAATGACAGCCATCATTTACTGTACTTCCACCGGGTGCCAGACAGCATACCACAGCCACTGAGCAAGGTTTTCATCAGCCCCATTTTACAGAAGGGAGGCCTGAAGTCCAGAAACGTAACTTGTCCGTGATCACAGTAACAGCTGAGATGTTAACTTTCTTGTGTATGTTTTTAAAAAAAATTTTAAAGGCCTTTTCCAAAATTAAAAAGTGCCTTTTTACATTTGCTTATTCATCCCTGTATTAAGGCCGGTTGTACCATGTGGTCGTGTATGCTTCTAACACGAAGATTTTCCTTGGTAGGTCTTTCACCCACCCTCATCTTCACATAGAGAACTTGAGTTCATAGATTCCCGGGAACCCTCCCTTTGTTTCTCAAATTCATGGCATAGTTTTTTTTTTTCATTCAAAGGTATCACCTTACCATTGTTACTCTAAATTATCTTTGAGTCCTGCAGAGTGAAGAGCACTGGACAGGGATTCAGAGGGTCTGGAGCCTCTTTCCACTGTTTTGTTGGATGACCTTGAGCATGTCCATCTGCCTGCTTTCTTATCTCTAGTACAGGGGGTTGAATTGCATGATCTCCAAAGCCTTTCCTGGCTCTGAAATTCAATGATTCTGGGAATTAAGATTTACCAGGGAGTGGGATTTTTATAAATTTTTAGCCAAAATAATGATAAAAAATATTTTTTGGCTTTGAGAAACAAATACTCCTGGTACACTTCCAGTGTTGCAACCCCGGGCGGGGGGTGGGGCGGGATAATAGAAGCAAGACGGGGGCCTGGGTGCTGCTTCCACCTATTGGACAGAAACTGAACGCCTTGCAAGTGTTCCTTCTACCTCCCCCCACAGTCTCACTGTGAAGTGTTACAAAGATCGTGGCTTCATTTGGGGCAGGGCTGTCCAACCTTACTGCGTCTCTCTGTGTCACACTGGAAGAAGAGTTGTCTTGGGCCACCCATTAAATGCACTGTGACACGTAATCACAAAATGTCTCACGTTCTAGGTAAATTTACAATTTTGTGAATTTTAAAATTCTCAGCCATCCTGGGCTGCACGCAGCCTGCAGGCCCCAGGTTGGACACCCCTGGCTACAGAGACCTTGACAGGTCTTTGCATCTTTCTCTTGGTACTCAAGCTTCTCAAACTGAGTAGGAGGTGGGGTGGGCATGTTTCTCAGGTTGCTTGTTCAGATACACATTGTTCTTCCTACTAGGGGACTGTCTTATTTTATGGTGACATGAGATTTTATAGTTTGCCTCCGTAATTTCTTCTTATATAATATTTCTCAACCTTAAGACAAGTTTGTCAATATTTACATTTTTTTTTCAATGTTCACCATTTCAGAGAAAAAATCCTTGGATGTAAGAAAACCCAACCAACCAACCCTCGCCCCCCAACCTCCCATCTTCCTTTGCTATTATGATGTGACACTTTTTTTTTTGCATAGTAGCCCTTTCTCCAAATGTGACATTCCTCTCCCTTGATGCCCTTTAAGAGTTCAAAGCTTAAGTCACTATCATAGGCAGCAAAGGCACTGGGGAAATGGTGTAAGTGTGACAGGGCTAAGGGGTAAAGGAGATGGGGATGCAACTGTAGGACTAACGTATCTATTATTCTATTTGGCTGCAGGAATCTGCCCCTCTCCATTGCCATTTCCATGCCCATTGTCACCGTCATCTACATCTTGACCAACGTGGCCTATTACACCGTGCTAGACATGAGAGACATCCTGGCCAGTGATGCTGTTGCTGTGGTAAACGATTTGCACTAGCCGAGGCTGGGGGTGTTTGTGGGCTTCTAGGCATAGTGCTGCTCTTGAAAGTCCTTGAAAGGATACTGGGATACGGGACTTGCAAGGAGGTCCTGTTACCAGTGTGGTGGAAGGGTCGGGTTCCAAGTAGTGGGGATCTGGGGGCATGCCTGTCTATGCCTTTCATCCCTAATGACTCTTTTCCTTAGACTTTTGCCGATCAAATTTTTGGAATATTCAACTGGACAATTCCACTGGCAGTTGCATTATCCTGCTTTGGCGGCCTCAATGCCTCCATTGTGGCTGCTTCTAGGTATGAGTGGTGTCTTTTACTGGCAGGTATTTTGAAAGCTGTGGCAGGGGAACGTAAGGCTTACAGGACCCAGACTTCAGTCACTGTGCTCCCCAAATGTCATTTATAACCTTTGTGCTCTTGTTTCCATCAGCAGCATCTAGTTCTTACTAATCTCAATACTGAACTCCGTCCTATTATTATCCCCTCTTTTTGGGGTGGGGGGGATGGCAGAGAGGGAGGGCTGTGTGTCACATAAACTAGCCCATGCCCATTGTCCCCTAGTTTCTCAGCTTCTCCTATCTTACTCAAAATAGGCTTTTCTTTGTGGGCTCAAGAGAAGGCCATCTCCCTGATGCCATCAGCATGGTTCACGTTGAGCGGTTCACCCCAGTGCCTGCTCTGCTCTTCAACGTAAGTGATCCCCAGGATGAGGCTGAAAGCCAGATGGTGGGGGAAACAGGTAACAGCAGATGCAACTGTCCTGGCTTCCTGAAAGCTCTCCAAGACATTCTACTGGAAAAGCTACTGACGAACATCCACTGTGGGCAAGACACTGTGCTAACTGCTGCAGCCGTTCTTAGGAGAGAATTTACCTTCTCTAAGGAAGGGTAACCTCCTTTGGTTCAGAATAAGGCATAAAACACATTGGTTACATTGTAATGCGATGTAGCATTTAAGCAAAGAAACTATCACTTCCGTGGGGGTAAAGAGTAAATGAGAAAAGACTTCTTTGATTAAGTGCATTCAAAAGTAGGTTTTTAAGGTTAGGGTTGCAAACAGGAGAGAATAGGCTTCAGGTTAAGGGAAACAGCATCGGAAACTTCTGAGATAAAGCAATGTGGAGTTTTATATGTAGGTTGGAGCCATTATGGGGAGGTTTAGGCAAAAGATTTTGAGGAATTCTTTTGAACCCTGCTTTACAGGGGGTTAACTTGGCAAAGGCTTTAAGAACGCATTGAAAAAAAAAAATCCCCGAGGCTGTTGACTTAATACTGGATTGGCCAAAAAGATCATTTATTTTTTTCTGTATGATGGCTCTAGTAGTGCTTAGTTATATTTAACTTCATTCGAAACAATTTTGTTAGATTGTACTTTGACAGCTGTCACATCAGTGTGCATTTAAAAGAAACACCAAAATTGGTGAGTTTTTGTGCGGCCATTTTAATATTGAAGATGGAAGATGACGTGCAACATTTTTTGGCACATTACGCTTTATTATTTCAAAAAGAGTAAAAATGCAACTGAAACACACAAAAAAGATTTGTGCGGTGTATGGAGAAGTTGCTGTGACTGATTGAACACGTCCAAAGTGGTTTGCAAAGTTTCTTGGTAGTATTGACATTTTAGCCAAGTAATTCTTTGCTGTGGGGCTGTTTTATGTGTTGGAAGATGTTTAACAGCACCCCTGGACTCTACCCAGCACAGAAGCCAACCAATAGTGGGAGATAGTGGACATACTCAAAATATCCAAATAAAGTGATTGGTGAAAATGAAAAATTTATTTTTACGGAAGAAATGACTTTTTGACCAACCCAAGAGAAAAGGAATGAGGTATTGAAACTCAGGTGCTAAAGAGGATGGGAACAAAAAGTACAGACGGAGACTGAGGACTTAAGAGGAGGGTTTTGGTAAAGGGGAGTGAAAATCCCTGAGTAACAAAGGGCCTGAGGAGCCGACTTGTGCTTACAGGGTATCATGGCATTGATCTACTTGTGTGTAGAGGACATCTTCCAGCTCATTAACTACTACAGCTTCAGCTACTGGTTCTTTGTGGGACTCTCAATTGTGGGTCAGCTTTATCTGCGCTGGAAGGAGCCCAGTCGACCTCGTTCCCTCAAGGTAACTCACCTTCAACCTACCTGCTCAATCTGTTCTGGGGATGCTTACGAAATGGTTTACTCAGACTTTTGGTGGCAGTGTGCTGAGATGAAAGGGACAGGAAGGCAGCTCAGTGCTCTTGTCTCCATTGGAGGTGGGGTTATTTTGGCTGTCAATCCTGACCTGTCTTAACTTCTAGTTGTTTCTTCTGTGCCCTCAGCTCAGCCTTTTCTTCCCCATTGTCTTCTGTTGCTGCACTCTCTTCCTGGTGGCTGTTCCACTTTACAGCGATACCATCAACTCCCTCATCGGCATTGGCATTGCTGTCTCAGGCTTGCCCTTTTACTTCATCATCATCAGGGTGCCAGAACAAAAACGACCTCATTGCCTCCGAAGGACCGTGGGTAAGATTTGGACATTCGGGTTGACTTGGCTAATGCCACCCCCCCACCCCCTTATTTTTGCCTTTTCTGCAAATCCTGTCCCAAGTCACCTTTACCCTAGCCCCTCCTGTTGTTAACCTTAAGGTTTAACTGAATTGTCTCCTCTGGTCCAACCTCATTCACTGCCACCTGAACTCAGTCCAGTTGACCTCTTCTGAATTTTACTCAACTTCTCTTTATAGCATCTGCCACACGCTACCTCCAGGTCCTATGTATGTCAGTTGCTGCAGAGATGGATTTGGAAGATGGAGGACAGACACCCAAGCAAGATCCCAAGTCTAACTAAATAACATCCAGAATCCTGAGTAGTGAAAAGCAGGGGCCTCTTATCTACTGGTTGGAGCCAAGGAGGTTGAAAATGAGAGCTTACTTCTTTGGAGGCACCTGTCCAGAAGCCTGGTCTAGGCAGCTTCAACATTTGAACTTGGTTTTTGAGGGATGGACTGTAATTTATTTGTTTTGCTACATATTGTTACAGATTTTTAAAAAGGGGTGGTAAAGCAGACCGTGGTGGGAATATGTCAGATGTGGGCCTTTTTGTTCCAGTAGCACATTCCCACGTGTTAAAATATTCATTCACCCCTGGGTGTGCCTACCCATTCGTTTCCTTCAAAAGAGCCAACAATGCTCCAAACTTCCTGTCTCCTTTAGAGAGACATGGAACTGTATAGGTGCTGGACAATGAAAGAGTTATGTTCCTAAGTTTTGCGTGACTTTATTTTATATAGTCTCTGGGGCAGTTCCTATTAGCCTGGCAGGAAGACAGAAACAATCTAATACTTGAAAGTATCCAAGTATTTCTTCCCTCTCAAGCTAGTCACTGAAGGCCGATGCAACCAATCTCCATCTACACTTCAGCTGTGGCAGCAAAATGTTAAGGTTGTTAGACAGAAACTACTACTCTGAATTTGAGCACATCTTGGAAGGACATTTTAGAAGCAATGCCGGGGTAAAAATAAACATGGTTTCTCACTTAGAAATATTTCAACTCAACAGGCATCCCTCCATGACTGGCAAGGTAAATGTGGCCGAACATGCGTCTACAGGGTGGGGCTCTAGGCTCTTGACACCAGGCCACTACACTGAGACACCTCCAAAGAGCACAGGCCATCAACAGCAATCACCACCGACCTGTTCTTTATCTTACTGGAGTACACAATCCAGCTCTCCGTTTAATAAGTACCAGGAAGCAACATATAATACAGAGGTTGACTAATTCTGTGACTGGGAAGATCACTGGGCTCCCCAGTACTCTTTAGCTTGGATGTAAGAGTTTATAGTGGAATCCACTTTTAAAATGAATATCGCCACGCCCCACAGTTTCTAAGTCCGGGGCAAGGACCCAACGTCAAATCTCACTCTAAGACCAAGTCTTTTGAGAGGCAAAGTTAACATCAGTATGAGCAGGTAACAGGATTCAGCCAAGTGTGTCGCGCCAGGGCTGCTTTGACTTTGGTTTGTCGCAGCTGCTGTTAGAGGTGTTGGGAGGGGGATTTTTCCCATGTTGTAGCAAAGGGTTGTGGGTGAAGGTCTGTCGTAAGGGACCTGGGGGAAGAAGAGAAGCTCAATGAACAAAGGAAAGGGAGAAACAATGGCAGAACTTAGCCTAAAAAGATTATTTACCCCTGGCTGCTAGCTCCAAGTGATTCTGCATGCGCCGTTCACGCTCTTGTAGCTGATAGGTGATTTCAGCATTCTTCCAGCCTACAAAACAAAGAGTAAGACAGCTGACCTCATGCCCATTTTTAGACCACTTTCTCCTGTTCCTAATGCACAGAGGACAGGCCCTTACCTCTTCTGAAGCTCTTTAGGAAGTTTTCTCGTGGAGGTAATTTGCTGGGGTCATGCACAACACGCGGGGGGATTTTAAGTGCAGTGCGTACAGCTGGAATCCGGAGGCAAGCCACCTGGACCAGGGAAAACATATTTGAGGAGAACCAATACACGAACACTGCCTGGAAGAGAAGGAAGAGAAGGTACTCAGGAGCTGAATTCCTGGTCAGCTTGCTGGGCAGTGGCTGGGCTAGCTGGAAGGACCTTGAGCCAGCCTGGAAGTCATTACCCACCGAGGGAAAATGCACTGTTATGGGCAAGACTGCCAGGGGCATCACTCTCATAACATTTCTCATCCACTGAAGGTCAGCACTTTGCACACCAGTCTCAGCACCTAGCTGGAAAAAAAAAAAAAAAAAAGGCAGAGGAAGAGTAGCAATTTTAGTGACCATGGCTCACATTTATTACTCATCGACTCTTACTTCTCTAGGGAGAAATCACTTTAGCCCCAATTCCAGTTCACTTTGCAGACTTGGCACTTAGCCAACCTGGGCTTACCTCAAGGACACCCCACATTGTAGCAGTGACTACCAGTGGTAATATGTAGGTGGGGTCCGATAGTGTGAGATCCTGGAACCACCAGAGGCCACCTGTCTGTAGGCTGGGCACAGGAAGGTTGGCCATTTCTCTCAAGGCAATGAAGAAGGAGATGAAGATTGGCGCCTATTACACAGGATAAACAGTGTTGGGACCTCTTATCAGAGGGGACATTTTTGTTACTCCATTATTGAAAACTATGTATAATACCACCACCACCTGCTTTTTGGGGGTCTAGGGCATGGGAAACAAGGTAATCTGAAACAGAAGGTTCAGGATAAAATAAGAACGGAAATGTTTTTGTTTACCTGAGTCAGAGGTAGAATGAGAGGTTTGAAGAGTTTAATATCATGCTTTTTCTGATACAATACCATCTCCGAGGAGGCCCTGTAAACTGTGAAGTGAGGGAAGTTAGTGGTTGGGCAGATAGTTACATTGGTGGAGGTGACCATCCTCCTCATCTGGCCCATGACATTTCTAACTGACCCTGGCCAGTCACTGGAAGCACACCAGAGTCAGTCACTTAATGGCCCAAGAAGCAGACAAATCTTTAGGATGTGCCCCACAGTAGCAACTCCTGAACTTAGACTGTTCCTTTCCTTCAGCAGAATGTCAGGAAAAGTGTAAATGTGCCCCTCTCCCACACTTGTTCTGTAATTGACTCACACTCAGCATGGTCTCCGGCCAACTTGGCCTCTCTGACTTGAGTGGAAAACTTCTGGATCTCTGGCAAGTGGTTGTGGATTTTGGCTGCCTCTCGCTGGCCCTTCACAATGAGAGGAAACACCAGGCAGCGGGCAAAGACTGTACCTGGAAAATACATACTAGGATTGGAGTAAAATTAAAGCAGTTCAGCAGCTACAAAATTGAAGATTTTTAGGTTCTCTTATTCTAGTTTTTCCCACACTGTGACTCATACCCAAGGGGCCCAAAACAAAGGGTAGGAGTATGAGTTAGTTCCTTCAAGGCTCAGTCCTCTGCTTTACCATCACAACAGTCTAATATTAATTTCTCTAAGCAATTAACCAGGAATCTCATTTGTTTCCTTGAACAAAAGGTGACAGAAGCTACTTTTCTAGATCAATGATTTGCAAACTTTTCTATCATCAATGGAACATTTTTGTCCTCCAAACTCTTAAGTGTAGTTCTAATATACATAATGGATAAAAATAATCTGGCTATAGGATTATTTAAGTTCTGGCCTTTGCTCTGCTCAGAGGTACCCTTGTAGAACTCTGGGCCCCCAGGTATAGTTTGAAAGCTCTTGATTCAGAAACCTCTAAAACAGGAGGTAATATGATGTCCTACTGCTTAGGTTCCTTATTTCTTTCCTTTCCCCTAAGATTTTATTTATTTTTAGAGAGAGGGAAAAGAAGAGAGGGAAACATCAATATGTAGTTGCCTCTTGCATGCCCCCTGCTGGGGACCTGGCCCATAACCCAGGCATGTGCCCTGACTGGAAATCGAGCCCTTTGGTTCACAGGCCAGAGCTCAATCCACAGTACACACCAGCCAGGGCTCTTTCCTATTTCTTTTATTACATTTCACATTTCCTGATCACTCCAACAAATATTTATTTAATTTATGGTATCTGTAGACAAGTGGGTGTAGGCTAAAAAGAGATGGGGGCTGAGGGGAGATACAGGTTTAGGCTTTACCAACATTATGATGGATGATGTGCAGTGGAAAGAGGGGAGCAAAGGATGGAACCCAGAATACCATTCTGGGGTAGGTAGGGTATTGGGCAATGGAGATGGGAAAAGTGTGGTCAGAAAGACAGGCAGAGCCCTGGCTAGCGTGGCTCAGTTGGTTGGAGCAGCATCCTGTAATCAAAAGGTTACGGGTTTGATTCCCAGTCACGGCACATACCTAGGATGCGGGTATGATCCCCGGTCTAAGCACATACCAGAGGTAACCATCAATGTTTCCTTAAAAAAAAAAAAAAAAGAAAGAAAAAAGAAGAAAATCAGAAAAGACTGTCAAAAAAGCTCATAAAAGCCAAGAAATATATCTCAAAATCTAAAGTGTCTAACACAGAAAGATGAAGTATATAAAAAAAAGTGGATTTAGCAATGATGTGACTGGCAGTTAGAATAAAGTGGTATTAGTAAAAGTTAGACTGCTGAGGGTCAAAGAGTGGAAAGAAAGAATAAGTCCACTGAATACAGAATACTCCTTTAAATAAGAGGTATGAGCCATGGCTTGTGTGGCCTAGTTGGTTGGGGCATCATCCCTTAGCTTAACCAAAAGGTTGCAGGTTTGATTCCTGGTCAGGGCACATATACAGGTTGTGGGTTTGAACCCTGGTCTGGACACATAATACCCCATATCTGGGTGCGTGCTAGAAGCAACCATTTGATGTTTCTCTCCCTCCCTTCCTCTCTCTCTAAAAGCAGTGAAAAAGTATCCTCTGGTGAGAATTAAAAAACAAAACAAAACAAAACCCCTCAAACCAAACTGAAAAAACCCCAACAACAATACCATAGCTGTGAAAGGAAGGAGAAAGGCAGCAGAATAGTTAAAGATGAACTAACGATAAAGGGAAAAAGATTTTCCTGGAAGAAGCACGTGATATGCTTGAGCATGTTTATATGTTCAGACTAGGACAGTAGAAAGGGAGAAGCTGAAGACACAGGGAGATAAAGGATGACTGCTGGAGCAAGGTGAGGGAAGATACAGAATTTGAAGCACAGTTTTAGCCTACAAGAGGAGCAATGTGAGTGAGTGTCTTCTCAATCTTGGGTTGAAGTACTTGATCAGACCTCCTCTCCTAACCCAGGGCAGCTTCATCATTGCTAACAAGGTCCCCTTACTCTAACCCCATGCTCACATTCAAATATTTACATTTTTTGAATTGCAGATATTCTAGTGATTTTACAAGTCCTTTAGGAAATACAGGTAGAGTGCATGTATGTGTAATGACTGTTTATCCCTCATTTGAATCACGTTTTCTCTGACCCCTTAATTTTCTGCAACTATTTCCTGATATCCTCACAAAATTGCATTCTTTAAAGTTTTGTCCCTAACTTCCCATTTCCTCCACCCTTGTCCAGGATGCATTCCTCTTACATGCAGCAATGGCCCCCCACCAAGGCAGGCCCATGTTAACATGCATAAATTCCAGTAGGTTCTGGATCAATCCCACTGGGGTGTATGACCCCAGCCCTAGTTCACTGAAGGTCTGTTCTGCAGCAGCTTGGACGACATCTGCAGTCTCGCCAGAAGCCACTTCAGTTGTTGCTGTGGGTGAGGGAGTTGCAGGAATGACCGGAGGGGCCTGAACCTGCGCAGCAAAAGGAAGCAATGTGTAATATTCAGTATGGGACAAGAAACTGAGGGTCCCTTAATGATAACCAGTACTGGGTTGTTCCCTTGACTCCCTACTTTTCGTTCTCCCAGGTTAGCCTACACATCCACAGAACTCATCTCTTAAAAAGGACATTTTATTTTGCCCCCAAGGGAGGAAAATAACTCACTTATTTATAGTAAGACTTCATTAAAGTTATTTCTTGTATCTGTGTTTTCCAAACTTCAGTCATTTGAGTGTCACTGGCATGCACATACTGAAATTGTTATACTCGTAATTTTCCTTGAAACAACTAAGTTTTGAAGACAAGGTATCTACTTGGCCTCATCCTAAGAAATATCAATAGCCATGAAATCAGGTAAATGTGGAAGTTATAATTTTTCTAATACACACACTCATATCACCATCAGTGGCTTGGCCCCACTCTGGGAAACAATGGTATGTATGTAATATAACTCCTCAATCATTCCAACTGATGTGAAAATCGATTCCAAGCAGAAATGCTATTATTCTGGGGAACTGGTATGAAGTGTGGACAACTCTCCCCCACATTCCATTTCCCTCTAGTCAAAACAGAATAAAAACAAAAAAATCAACCAAGAAGCACCGCTTCTAACACTGCAGGGATGAAAGGCGTCTTACCTGGGTTTCTGCAAACGATATTGCAGAGATACTGAAGCCACGCGGGCAAGGGGCCGCGAGGAGAGCATAGCGTGGACGCCCGAGGCACCGGCCGGCTGGGAAAAGGACTCCAGCGATCCGCGGTTTCCGGGGCAACTGCGAGGGCCCTGCGACGCTGTGGAACTGCGCGCGGAAAAGGGGGGATGAAGCTCTTTTATCGAGAGTATAAGTCGCGTATTACGCTCATTCTTTCCGCCCCCTCCTCCGCAAGAAGCAGGCAGCCCGCTACCACAGGTGAGGACACTGTAACTCTCCATGCACAGAAGGCTGGCCCGAAGGCATGCTAAGTCCTGCATCTCACCTACCGCAGGCCCACCCCGGGGCCCAAAAGTAGAGGCTGAGGTTCCCTTGGCAGGGATGAACCCTGTTCCAGGAACAGACAGATACAAGGCCGCTGAGCCCGCGGGGTCGAAGAAGGTAACCCTTCTGCGTCCTCACGGGACCCGAGGTCATGGGAAGCAGGTTTCGGTGAGCAGGTAACCGTCTGCTCACGACTCCAGAACGAGGAGCCCCTGGCTGGGGTCACGGGGACACGGCAGCACCTCGACGTTCGCCCCTGGCGCAGCCTTACCTGACGATGGGGCCGTAGCAGGCGGAGAAGTTCCCTGCGCCGGCACAAAAACACCACCGCCATTTTGCCAAGAAGAGGACTTCCGTTTGCGTCTGCGCACTGAGAACCGCAGTCTCGCGGGAGGAGGCCCTTTTGGAAACGGGCATGAAGCCTGCGCTGTCGCCATGATCTCATCAAGATGGTAAAGGAGTCTTGGTAGCCATGTTTGAAATGGGTAAGACGACGCAAAGGTCCCTATTTATAAGATCCTGCAGAGAGTGTTTTTAGAAGATTTAAGTTAAGAGCCACTTCAGTGGCCACGAACTGGAGAGTTTTCTTACGTGTCTAAAGCCTCAGGACAGTCTTGGCTATGCTTAGCGTGTTTTTTTTTTTTTCCTGCCCAGCGATGTTTGATTCTTACTGCTAGATAATGTTGTAGTCGCACATCTAGTGAAATTGGAGGGTAGTCCGGAGTCTGACAGAAATTGAAGGAAGGCAACTTCTAATAAAAAAAATACCTTTCAGGTAAAAGACAGTGCTTTAAGAGGAGGCTCCATCTTTCCCTTTTTCCTTCCTTAGTGGAGTTGTGTGAGGAACATGTTGTGACTATAAGTTGACAAATCTAAAGATGAAAAGCTAATGCGTTGAATGTGCTTGTATGGAAAGATAGAAATCCCCTGCATACTTGATGACGTTATGTCGTTGAGCTGCTGCATCAAGCTGGAAACCACCTATCTCTAGACTTGGTTGTGTAAAATAATTAAGAGTCTTTACTCTTATGTTTGTGTTGCTTGGGTGTTTTGTTTCTTGAAGTTGATAGCATTCCTAAAGATGTATGAGGGGAAGTTACTTTCCTCCAAAGAAGAAAAAGTACAGCTCAGAAAGGTGAAAGTTGATTATATTTGAACCCCTACAAAGTCTTTCAACTACAAAGTGCTTTTTGAAGGACAAACTACAATACAATTTGGGAAAGATACAATAGCTTGAAATGATTTCAATCATTGCTATTTTAGAATGGTTATGAACATAGCTGACAAATAGTAAAAACAGGAGGTAAAGAAGTCGACTATAGATTCAGTAACAATTAGGAGTGCGACCTATTACATGTTGGAAATTATTTTAAATGAGCTTTTTTGGTTTGTTGAAAAGATCAGCATGTTAGAGATGATGACAAATACATAGGTATAGGACACTTTGGAAAAAATATAACTATTCTGTGGTAATTACTTTGGTGGCCCCCAATAAACCATATCTTCCAGTGTTTGCACCTCTGTACAGCCTCATACAGCTACTACAGAAAATAATATGGAGGGCATTTAAAAAAAGTAGAAGTAGAGCCACCATATGATCCAGCAATTTCACTTCTGGGAATATAGAATTTTCCTCCCGGAAAAATGCTGTATTTGAGATATCTATATCCCCATGTTCACAGCACCACTATCTACAATAGCTAAGACATGGAAACAGCCTAAGTAGCCATCCATGGTAAGCGAATAAGAAATGTGGTATACCTATTGCTCTGACTGGCGTGGCTCAGTTGGTTGGGTGTCATCCCGTAAAGTGAAAGGTTTCTGGTTTGATCCTGGTCAGGGCAAATGGCTGGGTTGCAGGTTCTCTCTTGGTTGGGGTGTGTATGAGAAGCAACCAACCAATGTTTCTTACATCTATGTTTCTCTCCCTCACTTTATCCCTCCCTTCCCCTCTTTCTAAAATAAATAAATAAAATATTTAAAAAAAGAGAGATACAATTCAACTATAAAAAGATGGAAATCCTGCCATTTGTGATAACATGGGTGGACCTGGATGGTGTTGTGCTAAGTGAAATAAGTTAGAGAAAGAAAATTACTGTATAATCTCACTTATATGTGGTCTCTAAAAAAATTACCATACTCATAAAAAGAGATCAGATTTGTCGTTAACACAGGCAGGGGTTTGGGAGTAGGGGAATTGGTTGAAGGGGGTTGAAAGGTACAAATTGCCTATAAACTCAAGATGGATAAATGACTTAAATATAAGTCATGATACCATAAAAGTCCTAGTAGAAAACATAGGCAGTAAAATTTCAGACATGCCACATAGCAATATTTTTGCTGATATATTTTCTAGGGCAGGGAACTAAAGGAAAAAATAAACAAATGGGACTATATCAAATTTAAAAGTTTTGGCATGACAAAAGAAACCATCTTCAAAGTGAAAAGGGAACTGACTGTATGGGGGGGAACATATTTGCCAATGATACATCAGATAAGGATTTAACCTCCAAAATATATAAGAACTCACATGACTCAACACCAGGAAGACAGACAATCCAATTAAAAAATGGGCAAAGGATCTGAATTGACACTTTTTCAAGGAGGACATAGAGATGGTGCATAGACGTGAAAAAATGCTCAATATCACTAGCCATCAGAGATATGCAAATTGAAACCACGATGGAAGTATCACCTCATACCTATCAAAATGGCTATCATCAATAAATCAACAAGTGCTGGCAAGGATGTGGAGAAAAGGGAACTGTAGTGCACTGTTGGTGGGAATGCAGACTGATGCAGCCACTGTGGAAAACAGTATGGAATTTCCTTGAAAAATAAAAAATGGAACTGCCTTATGACCCAGTGATACCCTAAGAACACTGAAACACCAATTCAAAGAATTTATGCACCCCTGTGTTCATATTGGCAGTATTTACAATAGCCAAGTGTTGGAAACAGCCTAAGTGCCCATCAGTAGATGAATGGATCAAAAACCTGTGGTCCATTTACACACTGGAATACTACGCAGCAGAAAGAAAGAAGGAACTCTTACCTTTTGCAACAGCATGGATGGAACTGGAGACTATTCTGCTAAGTGAAATAAGCGAGTTGGTGAAAGACAAATACTGTATGAACTCATTTATAACTGGAATCTAATAAACAAAATAAACTAAGGAGAAAGATAGAACCAGAGACATGGAACAGACTGATAGTTGCAGAAGGGGAGGAGAGTGGGGAAGAATGGTGGAAGGAAGGAGGAGGGATTAGGGAAAGAACATGTATGAATGACTCATGGATATGGACAATGGAGAGAGATTGAAGGTGGGAGAGAGGAGTGGGCTGGATGGAGGGAGGCAAAAGGGAAAAAAAGTTGGGACAACTCTAATAGAATAAAAAATTTAAAAAAGAAAGGTACAGGCTTTAGTTGTAGATAAGTAAGTACTAGGGATGTGATGTACACTATGATGACTATAGTTAACACTGCTGTATGGTATATTTGAAAGTTGTTAAGGGAGTAAACCCTAAGAGTTATTACAAAGAAAAAATTTTTTGGGTATCTATATGAGCTGATGGATATTAATTAAAACTTATTGTGATAATCATTTCATGATATATGTAAATCAAGTCATTATGCTGTGCACCTTAAACTTATGCAGTACCATATGTCAATTTGTATGGATGTAGGTGGGAACAAAACTAACTCCATCTCTGCATCCTGAATTTCTTTCATGCTGTGATCTTTGACCAGCCTCACTGTACTTAGCAAGAATATCAAAGCCTTCTAGTTGATGATTATCTGTGTTCCATAAAATACAGCCATAAGTATTTTTGTTAGTAATAGCTGGAATGGCATGACAGTGGTGATAAATATCAAATGATAGTATTGATTATAAACGATCATCTGCCACAAAACCAGCAGGAGGTATGGCACGTGGTGTGTACTGAATACTGCACTTTTATCCTATTGTCTTGTCAATAATTGGTAACAGTTACACTATAAAAATAGTAAAGTATTGTGATGGGGCTGAGTGAAAAAAATGAAGGGATTAAGCAAAGGAAAAAAAAAACCTTATAAACACAGACAGCAGTATGGTGATTACTAGAGGGGAAAGGGTGTGGAGGGAGGTAGAAAAGGGTAAAGGTAGGATACATGGTGATGGAAAGAGACCTGACTTGAGGTGGTAAACGCACAATACCATTTACAGATGATGTACTATAGAATTGTGCACTTGAAACCTATATAATTTTATTAACAATGTCGCCCCAATAAATTCAGTGAAAAGAAAAAAAATACTGTTAACAGGGGTCTTTTAGTAGAGAATAGTTTGCACAGAACTGTTGGGTCATCTGTCTGTTCTGACCCTACATCCCTGTAAGTAAATTACCCTTTGATACATTCTGATATATTTTGTGGAGTTGCTGGCATTGTTCTTTAGTCTGAAGATACCTTCTTATTAGATGACCATTAAGCTTTTGCCCCACCACTGGACACAATTACATTTCAATAAAATTGGAAAAAGTTCTCAATACACACACACACACACACACACACACACACACAGAGTGTAACAATGTGAGGTAGATGATGGATGTGTTGAGTAACCTTCTTATAGTAATTATTTTGCAATATTCATATACGCGATGGGGCAAAAGTAGGTTTACAGTTGTCCATATGGAAAATAATACAATAATTAACAAATGCCTTAAACTTACTAATTATATATGTCAACTATATGTCAATGAAGTTGGGGAAAAGTTCTGAAGAATAAACAAAAAAATTCTCCTAGAATATGTAAATTTAGCAAGGTTATAGGATACAAGGTCAATATACAAAAATCAACTACATTTCTATACATTATCAATGAACAACTAGAAAATTAAAAAAACTACAAGAGCATCAAAATCAAGAAATATTTAATAGTAAATTTGACAAAATATACATGAGACTTGTACACTGAAAGCTCTCAAATATTACTGAGAGAAAACATAAAAGGCCTAATTAAATGGAGAGATACACCTTATTCATGGATTGTAAAATTCAATATTGTTCAGATGTTAGTTATTCTAAAAATGATTTACAGCAATTTCAATAAAAACCCTGGTATTTTAATAGAAATTGACAAGTAATTAATACATTTAACACATTTTTAGGACCGTAAAATACACCTAGGTTTTAGAGGAAGAAAACGGAAAAAATTTTGAAGCACAAAATGTGGTAAAGTATTTAATAACCTGTGACCCTGCTCCACTGCCCCCTGCGCCCCCAGCCAGCCAGGCAAGCTAACTTTATTTATTTACTTTTAGAGAGAGGGGAAGGGAAGGAGAAAGAGAGGAGAGAAACATCAATGTGCATGAAGTACATGGATCTTTTGCCTCTCACACACCTCCAACTGGGGACCTGGCCTTAAACCCAGGCATATGCCTTGACTGGGAGTCGAATTGGCAACCTTTTGATTCATAGGCCGGCACTCAATCCACTGAACCACACCAGCTAGGGCACAATTTACTGGGCCTTCAGCTGTTTTCAAACCCAACTTGAACTCTTGACATAGGCTTTGTATTTTGCTTTTCCAGTTTCACTAATAACACAAACATGATTCGAACCTCTGAAGTATTCATTATAGTCAAGGGCGTATCCTACAATGAACTTGTCTGGAATTTCAAATCCAACAAAGTCTGGTCTATATCCAATAGTTGGAAGGGTTCTTTCTACCAGCAAGCTTGAGACCTTAACCATCTTCAGATTATGTTGCTTGATCAAGAAAAGCAAGGTTTGCATTGTTTCATCAGTGTTACTTATATCTTCAGCAATCAACACATTCTTTCCAGTTTAATTGCAGAGTAAACCTCCACCAATCACTTTTATGTCCCTGTTGACTGTTTCTTGCAGTAGTTCTTCAGTCTAGTAAAATCTATAGTCATAGGAATGGATTTATCACTGTTTTTGTTCTGTGCTTTGATGTAATCCATTAGGTCAGCAAAGAATTTACACCACCCCTTTGAACACGCAGAGGCTACCAAGTGGTGGCCTAATATCTCTTCCATCACATCTAGAGCAAGCTGTTGGGTCCTGTCCAAAATTAGTCCATGAGGAATAAACACCTTTTCAAAATCTTCAATGTCATCATTAGGTATCCTAAATAAATATAAATCATACCCTGGTTCATCATCACTAATCAGGACACTGGGGTTGCAGGTAGGCTTGTGGGCTGAGGGCAGTCTGAGGAGGAAAAGGCCAGGTGCGGGGTCAAGGAGGGTGCAGTGGAGGTGCAGCAGGAGGAGAACCCGGTGGGAAAGCGGAGAGGTTTTACAATATTCTGTATCTTGGTTGTAGTGGTGGTTATATAGGTAAATACATTTACCAAAACTCAACAAACTATTCACTTAAATGGGTACATTTTATTTGTTATACATCAATAAATTTGATTTATAAATGGAAAATTTTATAGATCACTTTTGAAATAGTATACTTGCTTCAGTTTTCTGTACATTTCAAATGAAAAAGCTTAAAAATCTTAGTTTTCTGGATAACCTTTTACTTTTTAACTCCAGCACAGAATCACAACACTTGCCCTAAGCTCCAGTAAAGGATAGCAGCTTGAAAAGCACCAGGACATACGGGGAAGGACTGAATTGTCTGGCTTCAGAGCACGGATGTGAGGGACAGCTCTCCCTGTGAAACAAGTGCTGGTAGGCACCATTGCTCCTTTGTTGAGCCCTCCCCTCATACAAATGAGAGTCTCCATCAGCCTGGCTAACACTGCTTGGCCCCACTCTGGTGATTCCCTGAGACCCTGTCGCACTGGTTTGAACTACTTTCAGCTGTTATTTCTTACAAATGGTCAGCCTTGACCCAGCTGCAGACCTTCCTAAGATCTCTTAAAGGTCCTTCAACCCTAGACAAGCAGTGGCTGGCCTTGGCACATCTTGTATCTCTTGCTAAGTGGCCCCAAGCCTGGCACTAGTGGTAGCTAGCCTCAGTTTGCAGCATAGTGTCTTCCAAGCACCTCTAACCCAGCACAGGTAGCTACCAACTGCAGATCACTTTGTAATTCCTACTAGGTGGCCCAAGGCTGGACACAGACAGTGGCCTGCACTGGAGCCCCTCCCAAGAGGCCCCAGAACCAACACATTAGGATCAAGTAGTCTTCACCAGTAGGTCCCATAGGACTCCTAACACAAGGCCACTCCACAAGACAGAGAGTCAAAGCAGATCAGCCTCTTACTTCTGCTCAAGATGGTGGCATTGGCAGACATAGATCACCTCTTTGCACAACCACACCAAAATTATAACTAAAATATTGAACAACCGTCACTCAGAATGGTCAGAAATCAAGTTGAATGGAAGTCTGACAACTATGAAATAGAGTTAAATGGAAGTCTGACAACTACAGAATTAAAGAAACTGAATCCATCCAGAATGATAGGAGGGGTGCAGATGTGGAATGGACTGGTCCCAACCCACATGTGGTGGATAAAAACTCTGGAGGGATATCTCAGGAGCCAGGATTCCCAGCCCCACACCAGGGCCCCCAGCCCAGGGTTCCAGTGGTAGGAAGTTAAGTCCCCACAACTTCCAGCTGCAAAAACCAGTGGTGATTTGGTGGAAGAAAGTACTAGAGCCCTAGCAGTTCCTCTTAAAGAACCCACACATGAATTCACCTACTCAAACTTATTCCCTCCAAGCTCTAGCACCAGGGTAGTAGCTTGAAAGTCACCAGTGGTATATGGGGAAGAATTGAAGTGTCTGGCATCAAGGTGAGCAGAGGCCTCCTCCCACAGACTTGGCAAGCTGGTACCATATCTGAGACTCCATCAATCTGGCTAACACTGTTTGAACTGACTTAGTGATCCCTAGAGACTCTCACCAAACTTATGAGCTCACTGAAGTGGCTTTTTCATATGAATGGCTGGTCTTGACTCATGCTTCACAACTTCTTAAATCCTCTCAAACAAGAAAGAGCTGGCTTTGGTGAGGCCCAGGCCTGGCACTAACAGCAGCCAGCCAAGATTCATAGCTTGGTTTCGCTGGGAATCTCCCAGCACAGCACAAATAGCAGCCATCTCAGATTGCTTTATAGCTTAGGCAGGATACCTTGGGCAAAACATAGATGGGGGCTGACTTTGGCCTGCACCACCTGGGAAACCCCAGTGGACAGCTACCGAACATGTCGGAGCACTGCCACCCTGCCCCTGCACAGCTGATTCTCCATGGAAGGTGGAGCTTGGTGGTCAGTGGTCATAGCCATTGCTCACAGCTAATTGGCCTGGGTAAATCCTTCCCATTAATCTGCCAACCGTAACCAAGTTTCAACTACAAGAGGAGGGTGTACTCAGCCTACATGAAGGCTCAATCTTGAGTACCCAGCTTGGATGACAGGGGAGGCTGTGCCACTGAACCCTACAGGACACCTGCTATATTAGGCCACACTATAAAGACATAGAATCAAAGTAGTTCTACAAAGTACATAGAAACAAACACAGGGAGGCTGCCAAAATGAGGAGACAAAGAAACATGGCTCAAATGAAAGAGCAGAACAAAACTCCAGAAAAAGAACGAAACAAAATAGAGATAAGCATTCTGTCAGATGCAGAGTTCAAAACACTGGTTATAAGGATGCTCAAGGAACTGAATGAGGAACTCGACAGCGTAAGAAAGATCCAGCCAGAAACAGAGGATACACTAATTGAAATAAGAACATTTTATAGGGGACTTCCAGCCAAGATGGAGGTGTAGGTGGAAATACTGTGCCTCCTCACACAACCAAAAGTAAGGTCAACAAAGATTTAGAAACAAAAACACAACCAGAACAGACAGAAAATTGAACTGTACAGAAGTCCGACAACCATTCATCTAGACCAGTAAGAGGGCCAGAGTGGGCAGCTGACAGAGAGGGGTTGCGGCAGGAAAAAGCGGTGGCTGGTAGACCCGGGAGTGCAGGCGGGCACACAGGCGGCACGGGGCTAGCAGACCCCAGGCCTGGGGAGGAAAGGAGCAGACCCAGTGAGGCACGCAAGGCTGCTGGCTGACTGTGGTCATTCATTTGAGCCAGATAAACAAGGCAAAAATGGGCAGCGAGACAGACCACACAACCCAGGACCCCAGCGCTGGGAAATAAAGCCTAAAAGCACTGATTGAAAACACTTGTGGGGGTGGAGGTGCCGGGGAGAGACTCCCAGCCTCACAGGAGAATTTGTTGGAGAGACCCACAGGGTCTTAGAATGTACACAAACCCACCCGCCCGGGAACCAGCACCAGAAAGGCACAATTTGCTTGAGGGAAGCGGCAGAAGGGACTGAAATATGAGCGGAGCAAGTGCCATTGTTCCCTCTCTGACCCTGCACCTACATACAGAGTCACAACCCAGCAACTGGGTTGACCTGCCCTGGTGAACACCTAAGGCTCTGCCCCTCACTACATAACAGGAACCACAGGACAAAAAATTATGGCTCACACAGAAGAACAAATCAAAGCCCCAGAGCCAATACTTTTAAGTGATCAAGAGATAGCCAACCCATCAGATGTATAGCTCGGGATGCTCACAGAACTGGTTGATTTTAGTCGCAAATTAGATTAAAAAATGAAGGTTACACTAAGTGAAATGAGGGAAAATGCATAGGGAACCAATAGTGATGGGAAGAAAACTGGGAGTCAAATCAATGTAGTGGACCAGAAGGAAGAAAGAAGCATTCAACCAGAATAGAATGAAGAAACAAGAATTCAAAAAAATTAGGAGAGGCTCAGGAACCTCCAGGACATCTTTAAACATTCCAACAGCCTAATTATAGGGGTACCAGAAGGGGAAGAGGAAGATCAACAAGTGGAAAACTTATTTGAACAAATAATAAAGGAGAACTTTCTCAATCTGGCAAAGGAAATAAACTTCCAGGAAGTCTAGGAAGCTCAGAGAGTCCCAAAGAAGTTACCAAGGAGGAACACACCAAGGCATGTTATAATTACATTAGCCAAGATTAAAATGAAGGAGAGAATTCTAGAAGCAGCAAGAGATAAGGGGACAGTCACCTACAAAGGAGTTCCCATCAGACTGTCAGCTGATTTCTCAAAAGAGACCTTACAGGCAAGAAGGGGCTGGAAAGAAGTATTCCAAGTCATGAAA
>PVKM010019539.1:0-24149 GCA_004027735.1 Carollia perspicillata
TACCACCTTCACTGGGCCTGGCACATGGTTAGCATTATATAAATCTTGAACAAATTATTATAAGGAAATAGATTTAATTTCAAAAGCCTCGAATTACTGAGCCATTTATACTAGTTTTTGTTCATTTAGCTTAATACCAACTGTGTGAAAGTAAAATTGTTATTGGTACAAATTCAGAAGTATTTCACTGATGTTAAAACTTTATTTAGTCCATTCACAGTACTTGAAAGATGTATCTTGGATAGTACTCTTTGCATTTATCTCAGGATACCGTGCTTCTTTAAGCAGATATTCTCTAGGTCATTTTCTCCTTGAAATACATATACAAGTACTTATTTTTTGGCCCACTGTCTCTAGTCAGGAACTCTAAAGATTCATTATAAACTAAAAGAATCTTGAGGTTCTTTTTGAGAGAAACCTCTGGCTTACCCTCTGGTGTTCTTGTTGCCAGTGATATCTTAGAAGATAATTCTCACTATGCAGAATCATGTCTCCTCAATTTTCAAAACACTGTTTGTGTAATGGCATTTGAAAGTCTGACAATTAAGAATATCAGAATTTTTGCCTTTAGCATTCCAGGGGGGAAATCAGTATTTAGAGAATTTATATTTTTGACAGTTTGAAGCAACTGTCATTCATACGTGTATAATTCTTCCCAGAATTTAATACTAGGGATTTTTTTTTTGTCTCTTTAAAACTGTACTAGGAGTTTTAAGTTTGAACAAACTATTGATTTTACCTTAGTCAAATAGAATGACTTGGTCATTATTTGTTTTTTCTGCTAAAAATATTAAAAGTTAATTTCATTAATTAATTTTAATATTAAAATTTAATCTGAATGCTAAGGTGAATATAGGGATCAGGAAACTTGAGGCTCTTGGAATAGTTTTATGTACTGAATGGCCTAAATGAAGCTTTCTAAAATTCATCAGGTAATAGATGAGGCCTTACAAGTTTTATTCATTTGCTCCATAATCCCACAAAACAATTCCTTGTTACAATAATTTTTATTGTAAATTTATTCAATAATTTTTATTGAAAAGTCAGTTTGCATGATACATAAAAACTACAAAAATAACACAAAGCATCCCATACACTCTTTACCTAGATTCTCCAAATGTCAACATTTACCATATTTGCTTTGTTATTCTTTTTTCTAAATTCTTTAAGAGTAAGTTTTAGATATGATCCTCTTTTTAATTATTAAAATATTTTACTGTATTTCCTCAAAACATAGACATTAATATGTAACCAAATAGTCCAATTATAAAAATTAAGAAATTAACATAGATATAGTATTATTGTCTCATCTAAAGACTTTATTCAGATTTCACCAATTACTGCACTGGTGTTCTTTAAAACAAAAGAAAAAAGATCTTTTAATAAGAACAACATAATTAGAAAATAAATAATTCATACACATAGAAGATACTTGTTTTGCATAATAGCACTAGCTTTAAGAACTATTTGGAAAGGAAAAGGATCTTACAGGTTATCTAGGACAATTGCTCATTTTTATGAATAAGGAATAAATGGAAATCTGAGTCCCTAAAAGGCTTGGGATTTTTGTTTATGTGGTGCCATTGCTGAGATAAGAATCTAAGACTAATAATTCAGTTTTCTCACAGTTGTAACATTTTATTATGTGTGCATACTACATATCTTACAGTTATAAGAATGGAAGGGCAACACCAGAATTTAAAATGCAGTCACTGTGTGGTATGTTTTCAGATGACTTAATAAGTATTTTTATCTGTATTTAAAAACTTTTAAAAAATAATTATCATGTTTTTAACAAATATTTCTGAAAATAATGTGAACATTACTGTTATTACTACAGATTAAGACTAATCAAAGGAAAGTTGATAATTTCATGACAACATATGAGGTCTGTCCGGAAAAAAGTCCAGCTACTGTTAATATAATGAGAACGGTTTGTGCGTCATCAGTGTAACCTGGCAGCCAATGAGAGTGAACTGGAATGTGCATGTGTGAACAATGACAACTTCATTGTACTAGTCAGTGGGGGCAGTAGATGCCATTGAGTGGAGCCTGTGTACTGTGTGACTGTCACATTCAAAATGACTGAATGAATAGGACAACGATTCTGCATCAGATTTTGCATTAAGCTTGAACATTCCTCATTGGAAACTATTTGGAAGATTCAGAAGGCTACAGCTATGGGCAACTGGTGATTGGCAGCTTCATCACGACAACATGCCCATGGAGTTTATTGGTGAAATCACCCAGGGGACTCCGCCCACCTACAGCCCAGATGTGGTGCCCTGCGAATTCTGGCTTTTCCCAAAACTAAAATCCCCTTTGAAAAGGAAGAGATTTCAGATTGTAGATAAAATTCAGGAAAATATGACAGGGTAGCCGATGGCAATTGGGAGAACCATGTGAGGTCCCAGGGTGCCTCCTTTGAAGGGGTGTGAGGCATCATTGTCCTAACTACAGTGTTTCATGGCTGGATACCTTCTGGACAGATCTCGTATATGCTGACTATAACATGTATGGGATATTACATAGGTGTTAATGTCACTTTCCATTTTTGCACAAGGCCTCCTGTTTAATAATCTTTTATTGTGTATATGTAAAGGCACATAATATTTCAAGAGAGCATCTTTATTTATTTTTACAGATTATATTTATTTATTTTTAGAGAGAGGGGAAGGGAGGGAGAAAGAAAGGAAGAGAAACATCAGTCAGCTGCCTCTTGCACACCCCTATCTGGGGACCTGGTCCGCAACCCAGGCATACCCTGACCGGAAATCAAACCAGTGATCTTTCGGTTCACAGGCTAGTGCTCAATCCCCTGAGCCACACTAACCAGGGCTCAAGAGGATTGAGCCCATCAGATACAGTTTTTCTCCCACACTTACCTTACAAATTTGCCTACATATCCATCCTTAACTACTCTTTCATGTGTCTTAGAGGTGTCTCTTCATATGTCTACCTGTGTTCTTCAGCCCAGAATTCTTTTTCCTTTATCAGTTATTTCATCAGCCTCCTGTTTCTCCAATACCTTCCTCATCTCTATAATCCTCTTTCACCAAACCTGGAAATAGGCTCATCTTTACCATTCTTTTATATAAGGAAAATGCCTTCACTCTTTGTTATTCTATATGACTTTTGTGTTTCCCTTCATTTATGTTTCTTGCCTCACATATAAGCCCTACACATGTCCCCTGAGTTGATGACCTCTAAATCTGTGTCCAGTGTTTGATCCATTTCCCATGGACATCACCACCACCTTCGACATAGATACCTAATTCAGCCTATCCAAACTGAAACTCATTAGCTTTCTCATTCAATTGTTCTTGCATTTTTCACTGTTAGTTGGTGCTACCAGCATCTAATCAATTGCTCTAGTCAGAAATCTGGTTATCTTCCCAGATTCCTCTGTTTCCCCAGCATGCAGTAAGTACACAAATCTTACTGGGTTTACCTATATTTGAATGTGTTTACTTATGTAGCCCCAAAGACACTGCCTTCATTCAGAAGACCATCACTGTCTCTCACCTGCTTTTCTATGTTTCCTGCCTCTTGTCTCACCTCCAACCATCTCTCTATACTGCTTCCACAATGGTCTTTCAAAAATAACACATCTAAAAATGCAAGTCTCTTAATTCCTACATTATTTCCTATATCCCATAGGATAATTCCAGAGGTATTTAGTATGGAACACAGTGATTTCTGCAGTTTTTCACTCTTGTCATCTATCATTTCCTCCTCTTAGCCATGATAAACTCATTACTGTTTTCTATAATGTTATATTTTCTCTATCACCCTTGCCGTTGCATATTCTGTTTCTTCTTTCTGAAAATTTTCTTTTCCCTAGCGTCATAAATATTTATTGATTCTTCTAAACACAATCTATATTAGTTCCACTAAAGCCTTTTAATTTCAACTCCCGTCTCTACCTCCTGTGTTCATTGTGCATACTTCTGCATTTACCATTCTGTCTGGTAGTTATTTGCTTGTAGTTTTTTTTTATTTGCTTCTAACTTCTAATCTCACAAGCAAGATCTACAGCTCACTCTCACATATGAATCCTTAATACCCATTTCTGGTTCCTAGTATGTGCTCAATACATTTGTTAAATGAGTCTAATGAAATGTAGGGAATAAACATTTACATAATGGATGGCAGTGATCAGTGGTCTTTAGGAACGTGTACTATCTGTCCTTATCAAGTAAGTCGTAACTCCATAAGGGAGTAGAGCTAGAAAGCTAAAAGAACTGGAAGAAATAAAAATAACACTTGAGTGGATTCTTACATATTTTGTGACATAGTAAATAAGATATTTTGTGATGCCGTGTAGAGGTTTTCTTTTTTCTTTTTTATGTAAGCAAGTAGGTTTTAATTCTTAGCTTTTCAACATGTCGTCGGAGCAGAGTGGCAGTACCAAAGTCCTAAAAATCAGATAACTTTAAAAATGTGTCTGTCTTAAAATGCATTATAGGATTTTATCTTCCTACTGTTTTTTAGTTTTTTATTAAATTATTGAAATTGTCATGGTATTGTAGAATCCCAGGATTCTTAATTGTTATCTTCACCAACTAATATCAATGCTTTAATATCTGGACTTAGACTTAACAGATGTTTACATCTCTGAACATAGAGCAACTGATGGAAAAAAGCATTATCAATAATTTACATAAATTACTCAATATGTATGGATAATTTATAATTTTTAATATTTAGCTTATCTAAATGCTTTATGTAGTATTTCTCATTGACTTTTTTCAGTAATTTTTATACTTTCATTTTTCCCCCCCAAATGAAACAATAAAAGGATCAGAGATCAAGAAGTCCCAGAGGATATTCCTTCAAATCCCAATATCAGTAATTCCAGTGTCAATCTGGAAAACACTATGGAAGATCATGCCGACACTACTAGGAAGTCTCCAGGTGAAATAAATGTTCCAATGGACAGTTCTTTACTTTGTACTTTGTCCTCAGACTCTCATCAGGAAGCAGCTAGTAATGAGAATGATAAAAAACCTGGTAACTACAAATCTACATTACGGCCAGAGATTGGCACCAGTTCACAACATTCTGCTCTCTTAGATCAGGAATTATACAACTCCTTTCATTTCTGGAGGACTCCTCTTCCTGAAATAGATCTAGATATAGAGCTTGAGCAGGGCTCTGGGAATACACTCAACCCAGAGAGACCAGAAGAAACACCTGAAATAACCGTACCAGGTTCTTCAAACATCACTATGGCCACCAGAAAGGAGCTTGAAGAAATGATAGAAAATCTAGAGCCGCATATTGATGATCCAGATGTTAGAGGTATGAAAAATTCAATCAAATTCTTTTTGCTAAAGTTGATATAAAATGTTGCTTTCTGACCTTTTTTTCCCCAGAAAAAAAAATGTCTTATTAAATATAAATTTAATGCCTTGATAAATATGTGATTTTTAGGAAATATCACTTAGATAAGCTCATCACTGTGTTCTTAACTGTCGTATGTACAGGATTGTTGATTTACAAATTTCTGAAATTTTCACAGTCATTCAAACAGTGTTTCACATTTACAATTTTAATCTTGTCATGCTTTAACTGTTTTGCTCTGGGTGTTTTCAGCTTTCTTATTAAACAGTAATGGATGCAGTATTTTTCAAGGAAGGACCGTGGTTTACTAATAGGCAAAACAAACCAGTTTTCCTGTGGAATATGATGTGTTTTAAGAGCCATAGATGCCTGTAAGGGGTGATTAGATTACTTTTCAATCCTGACTCTTTTCTATTGGGTTACACATGTGTATCGCCCAGATTCTTTCATTACAAATGATAGCCTGAAGGAAAGTTGTTCTGTGTTCAAATCAAAAGTTGCCTTTTATTAAGTGGAATGTGTTCTAAGTGTATGGGAAATGACATGTCCGGAAGCAGTCCCCATTGTTCTGCTGGCTGGGGCTTGGAGAGTGGTTAGAACCCTGGGGCCAGGACCTGATGCAGGTGTTACCTTTCTGCTCCTTTGAAGACTGAGGTCTTCCTAATGACTCTTTCATAACTTTATTCAGTGAAATCTCGGGTACTATTTAAAGCAAAAATAATTTGACAAATTCTATAATTAGAAGTCTTCAGAATTAATATCACTTTGTACATTTTTTTGGCCTTGTTCTAAATGCTAAAATTTATAAACTATTGGTTTGCTTAGTGTTAGTAAATATCCATTTTTAAAGCAGATAAAGATTGCTTCCAGCCAAGATGGAGACATAGGTGGATACACTCTGCCCCCTTACACAACCAAAAGAAGGACAACAAATTTAAAAACAAAAAATAACCAGAACTGCCAGAAAATCAAACTGCATGGAAGTCCGACAACCAAGGAGTTAAAGAAGAAACATTCATCCAGACCAGTAGGAGGGATAGAGACAGGCAGCTGAGGTGGAGAAGACTCAAGGAAAGGTGGCTACTGGTGGAGCTGGTGGTCCCACGTTTGCATGCAGATAAACCAGGAGGAACAACTGGGGAGTGAGACAGACCGTGCAACCCAGGGTTCCAGTGTGGGGAAATAAAGCCTCAAAACCTCTGACTGGTTCAGAACATGTGGGAGTTGCAATGATGGGAGGAACTCCCAGCCTTACAGGAGAATTCTTTGGAGAGACCCACAGGGTCCTAGAATGTACACAAACCCACCCACCCAGGAATCAGTACCAGAAAGGCCTAATTTGCTTGTAGTGGCAGAGGAAGTGACTGGAAAGCAACAGAGAGCTAAGCGAGTGGCATTGTTCCCTCCTAAACCCCTCCCCCACATGCAGCACCACAAGGCAGCAGCGTGGGTTGCCCTGCCTTGGTGAATACCTAAGTCTCTGGTTCCTTACTACATAACAGGCATGTCAAGTCAAAAAAAGCCAGCCCAAGTGAAGGAACAGATCAAAGCTCCAGGAAAAATACAACTAAACAATGGAGAGATAGCCATCCTATCAGATGCACAGTTCAAAACACTGGTAATCAGGATCCTCTTAGAAATGATTGAGTGTTGTCACAGAATAGAGGAAAAAGTAAAGGCTGTGCCAAGTGAAATAAAGGAAAATGTATAGGGAACCAACAGTGATGATAAGGAAACCTGGATTCAGATCAACCATTTGGAGCAAAACGAAGAAACATTCAAGAACAGAATGAAGAAACAAGAATTCAAAAATATGAGGAAAGACTTGGTAGGAACCTCCAGGACACCTTGAAACGTTCCAACATCCAAATCATAGGGGTGCCAGAAGGAGAATAGGAAGAGCAAAAAATCGAAAACTTCTTTGAACAAATAATGAAGGAGAACTTCCCCAATCTGGCAAAGGAAATAGACTTCCAGGAAGTCCAGGAAGCTCAGAGAGTCCCAAAGAAGCTTCACCCAAGGAGGAACACAGCAAGGCACATCATACTTACATAACCCAAGATGAAAGATGAAAGAATCTTAAAAGCAGCAAGAGCAAAGGAGACAGTTACCTACAAAAAAGTTCCCATAAGGCTATCAGCTGATTTCTCAAAAGAAACCTTACAAGCAAGAAGGGGCTGGAAAGAAGTATTTGAAGTCATGTAAGGGATGAACCTACATCCAAGATTATCTTATCCAGCAAAGCTTTCGTTTAGAATGGAAGTCAGGTAAAGGGCTTTCCAGATAAGGTCAAGTTAAAGGAGTTCATCTTCACCAAGCCCTTATTCTAAGAAATGTTAAAGGGATTTATCTAAGAAAAAGAAGGTGATCAAAAATACAAACAGTAAAATGACAATGAACTCAAAACTATCAACAACTGAACCTAAAACAAACAAAAACAAACTAAGCAAACAGCTAGAACAGGAACAGAATCACAGAAATGGAGATCACATGGAAGATTATCAAGCCGGGATTGGGGAGGGAGAAGGGAGAATGTGGGGGAAAGGTACAGGGAATAGGAAGCATAAATGGTAGGTACAAAATAGATGGGGGGGCGTTAAGAACAGTATAGGAAATGGAGAAGCCAAAGAACTTGTATGTGTGAACCGTGGACATGAACTAAGGTGGTGGAATGATGGTGGGAGTGAGGGTGCAGGATGGAGGGGAATAAAGAGAAAAAAACGAGATAATGGAATAGCATAATTAATAAAGTATATTTGTATATTTCAGCCCTGACTGATGTAGCTCAGTGGATTGAGTGTGGGCCTGCGAACCAAAGGATTGTGGTTCGATTCCTGGTCGGGGCACATACCTAGGTTGCAGGCCAGTTCCCAGAAGGGGACCCACGAGAGGCAACCATACATTGACGTTTCTCTCCCTCTCACCTTCACTTTCTCTCTAAAGATAAATAAAACCTTTAAAAAATAAAATAAATAAAGTATATTTCAAAAGAAAATAAAAACCCATTGTTTAAAAAAGCTAAATACAAAATACAGTAGATAAAGTGATAACCTTCATTATCCCTCTAAAACATACAAAACCTTGTGTTCAGACTTTGAAAGCTGCATTAATGTTGGTTAAATTAGCAGTTTTCTTTTTTGGCTTTAATTTATCATAATTTTTAAAAGATTTCCTGTTACAATTTTACATTTGAAGTAAAATGATCTGATTAAAGGCACATTTCATATTCTCGATTGTTGAAAGTTAATTTAACTGACAGATGGTCATTGTCATTTTTTAAGGTTTATTGGGACATAATCAGTAAAATTTAGCCTCAAAGGACAGTTTTGTGAGATCTGACAAACATACAGTTGTGGGTAACCACCATCACAGTCAAGATACAGAACAGTTCCATCACCCCAGAGCATTCCTTTTTCCCCTTTACAGTCAATTCTTTTTTCCCTGCCCAGCTTCTAGCAACCTCTGATCTGTTTTATGTCCCCATGATTTGCTTGCTGCTGAATACCACATACCTAGAATCAAGCAATGACAAACCTTTTTGAGTCTCAGGTTTGTCACGTAGCACTATGTATTTCAGATTTATCCTTATATATCAGTAGTTCATTCTTTTTTTATTATATTCTGAAACAAGGGCAAGAGCAGAGGAGTGAATATTTTCAGTAGCAGATCCTATTTTTTATCTCTCATGGTAGGTTTCTTTTTTTAATCCTCACCCAAGGATGCACTTACTGACTTTAGAGAGGGGAAGGAAGGGGGGGAGAGAGAGAGAAACGGATGTGGGAGAGAAACATCAGTGCGAGACAGAAAAATTGGTAAGTTACCCCTCGTATGTGCCCCGACTGGGGACCAAACCCTTAACCTAGGCATGTGCCCTGACCAGGAAATCAAACCGATGACCCTTTGGTTTACAGATGACACTTTAGCCAATAGAGCCTCACCAGCCAAGGTTTATGGTAGGAAAACTCTTAGAGTTTCACTTTCTTTGTTTATTCCTCAGTTGTGGCTTCTGTCATTTATTTACTTTGTACCCCACTGAACCAACATTTTTCATTTTATGACAACTTGATGATGCAGCAAGTACTAAGGTTTTTGTTTTGTTTGATGAATTAGAATATTCATCAAAATCTTGTCTTCGTAGTCTCTCTCCATCCTCCACTCTCTGTCACCCTAGGATGAGGAGAATTGAGAGACAGAATTACACTTAAAACTAAAGATGTTCATAGATGAGGATAATCAGTTGTTTTTTTTTAAGATTTTATTTATTTATGTTCAGAGAGAAGGGAAGCGGTAAAGAAAGAGGAGAGAAATGTCAGTGTGCTACAGAAACATTAATGGGTTGACTCTAGCATGCTCTGAACTGGGGACCTGGCCCACACACAACCTAGGCATGTACCCTGACTGGGAATCGAACCAGTGACCTTTTGGTTTGTGGGATGATGCCCAATCACTATACCACAGTAGTCAGGATGAGGATAGTCAATTCTTCATAAATTTTTGTCTTTACAATTTTGGCTTTTTAAATTTTATCATTATTTATAAACTTAAGTTCTATTCAGTTGATCATACTTCAGTAACTTTCATACTTTGTTTTTCTTACATTTCAGTTTTATGGAAAAAGGCTTTAAACCTGTTCTCTGGGAGCTCCTACTATATTACAGTACCTTCTAGTTTCCTGACACACAGTAGGCACTTAAAAATACTGAAATATTGAATAACTACTTTAATTTTTTTAAATAAATAATCTAAAAGTGACATGCATAGTTTGCTTTTTAAAAAGATCTGGCTCGTGTGGCTCAGTTGGTCATGGGTTAGATACCTGTCGGGGCACATGGCTGGATTATAGGTTCAGTCCCCTTTGGGGCATATACAAAAGGCAACCAAATGATGTTTCTCTCACATCAGTGTTTTTTTTCCCTCTCTTTCTCACTCCCTTCTTCTCTCTAAATCCTCTCTCCCTTTCTCTTTCTCTAAAAGCAATGAAAAAACGTCCTCCAGTGAGGATAAAGAAATAATAAAAATAAAAAGGCCTACATGTACATGTACATTTCAGTATATGACTTTGCATTTTCAGAAGATGGCTACTGATACTACTATGTTTGACTTAAAGTTGTAAAATTATAACAACACAATTGTATAAAATTACAACAACTGGGAGATTTCAACACAAATACTCTACTGTGAGTTAAATCACTTCTTTCTAATTTACTTCTTAAACCTGCTGTTTTTAATGTGTTATGTTTTTTCTGTCCATTAGGATAACTTTTGTAACATATCCATTGATTGATTTAACATTACATATTGAGCACCTCTATGTGCCTGATAATCTCCTGTATAATCTCCTGTGTACTAAATATATAGCAGCAACAAACCAGACAAAAATCCCAGCCTCACAGAGCACAGAAGGGTGAGACAGTCCATTAGCTGCCTGCTTGTCGAGTATCCTACAGTGAAACGTAGATGGGCAGTGTTGGGGATATTCTGCTTAGACTACAGAATTCTTAAGCATTTGATTCTTATCAAAATCTTAGGGCATGTTTAATCCTTGTTAATTTCATAGTTAATCAAAAATTTACTATGCTTTAATTTCCTATAGTGTTAGATGGTGTTTTGAGTTTTTAAAGGGATATACCTTAGTTTTAGATGCTTTTTCTTTTCTAATCTGCGATCGTAGGTGGTCATTTTCTTCAAATTGTCAGGAAATGTCTACATTTTTGAGAAGTAGAATTTTAAGGCAAAATAGAAACTAAATTTTGATCAGGGACCAAACTAGCTATGTTGCAAGTGTAAATTTTGTCTTGACAGTTGGGCAGTAAGATCTGAGAGGTGCTGCCCAGAGAAACCCTCGCAAGGCGAACTTCAGCTTTTGCAGGCCTCGGGGCTGGCTACCTGTCCTTCCCCTGGTCACTGATGGGTGACTCATGTCATGGAGGAGAAAGCAAGACTTGGGCTTTTTTTTTTCATTTTAAGGCAGCCTTCGTTTCACAGTTTAATGCTTGCCTTCCTTGCGTTGATTTTTGTGTGTGTGTGTGTGTGTGTGTGAAATTTGGCCAAAAACTTGAAGTTGTTTCCCAGACTATAATGAAATACTCCGTTTTAGAAAAATAAAGCCCTTTCTGAGTTAGAAATAGATACTACGTGAAAGGCCAAAAGAGAAGTGGTAAAATAAGAAGAAGGTGTAAGAGATCCTCTTTTCCAGAACACTTGGGGAAAGTGAGGCTTTTCTCTCTGTCCAGGACAGTTTCAGATCCCTGGCGTTTGGGATTGTCAGCGGTCAGGGATGGGTTTGAGCCCATACAGCATGAGTGGTGCCGGCTTGATTCACTGCAACCAGGTTCATAGATTACAGAGGGAAAAATGGCCCAATCTCACGAAATACAGATTTCTTTCCAGTTTAGGCTCAGTGGAAGAATTGGGCCCTTTTGACAGTCATGGTCAGAAAAATCATATTGTTCACTGACTAAAATCAATAAATTGCAGGAATTTGTGACTAACCACCAATAGAGTTTCTGGAAAGTTAGAGATTATAAAGGTCTAGCTCTGCAGTACCAGCTGCTTCAGGGAAGGGGTAAAACTCAGTTTCAAGGTGGACCCTATTTCTGAAAACAAATTATTACAGCTATGTTTTTTCATAAGCCTGTGGTTAAATGAGCTTTGGTTCCTGGGATTACAATTAGATTGTAAGAAAATGGAGATCTCAATAAAGATCCAAGTGTTTAGTTTTTAAAAATTTTGTTGTGGGGTATATCCTACTAAAATTTCAGCATTAGCCAAGGGTTAGAGTCCACTTCATTCTGTGATGGAGAACTTAAGCATCGTGTTTCCTGAGGAATCAGCATAGTCTGTATCTTCATGATCTTTATCTCAATTTTTTGAAGAAACTAATTTCAAAGTGTTACTCATTTAAACTTTTATGAATGTACAAACCTAAAGATGAAGCTTAATATAGTTCATTTAGAGATAAAATGATCCATATGAGGCATTTTCTGTTAAAGACTCTGATTTATTAGTTACTTCCTGGAGAACACAATCAAGATGTATTATGGATATCTATCTATTTCTTTCTCCCTCTTTCTCTCTCCCTCTCTTAGACCACCCCCCCCCCATGAATTTTATGTGGGACAAAACATTTTAACCTTTATGTATTATACAGTGTACTTTAATAACTTTTTATTTTGTTTTGGAAGCTTAAAAGACTCCAGAAAGGGGAGCTAAAGTAACTAAAAGGATTAGAACATAATGCAGCTGAAATTCTCAAAAGAATGAGTGTATTTTTCATGAGTAACTTCATGATTAAACACCTTAGTTTTTGTACTTAATTTAGCAAATAATGACCCAATAAACCAGAACCTCTCATATATGTTTCCTGTAACCCTGTTGCCAGCCACTCCATATACTTAAACTAGAGTTTGTATCAGTGTAGTAGTAGGTTAATTAAATGGGACATACTTTCTAATCTTTGTACTAAATAAATTCAAAGTTAAAATTTTATAAATGGTTACGTTTTTGAGTATCCAGGTGGATTGTTGCCTGAAGTAATGCTAACAATATTTTTTGTTAAATTTCTCATTTGTGGGAGAAGGAAGAATGGCTTATCTCAGTTTTGAGTCACTTTTATGAAGAGGTGTAACTCAAAACATAGACAAAGCTACTTGCCAGATTTAAAAACTTGATGAGTTGTCAGTTTGGTTTGCTGCAAGCAACACAGTGCTCGTTTGAGATCCCTGTGTTTGGGACAAGTCACTGATTTCATTTTCAAAAAGAGTTAGAAGGAGAAAATAAACTGGAAAAAGATATTAGATGTTTAAATGTTAACTGCAACAAAAATCTTTGTAATTACGATTGTTTTATGTTGGCAGGGTTTGTAAAGTGACTGCTCTTCTGCTAAAATAGCTTAGTAAGTAAGTCTTACAAGTTCAATTCATACACTACCAAAACATAGTTAACTCACACTGAAATTGACTCCTTTTAATAAACTGGAGGTACCTCCAAAACTAGATAGCATTTCTCTTTTCATACTAACGCAGAATAATGTGTAGTAGTGTATAAATATTTTTAATCTTATGGAAGCATATTAGTTTTCTACTTTTTTTTTTCTCTTGAAGAACTAATGATTTACTATGGTAGAGTTTATTTTCCAGCTTTTTGGTGGCAGTGTCAAAAAGTATACATTTCATTAATAATATATAATGCAAATGGAGAAGAAACTTCGAAGCACGTTGTGATTCTTCCACTTGTTATCCTTTCCCTGTTCTGCCTGTAGCACAAGTGGATGTGCTCTCTGCCGCACTGCGCGCTTCCAGTCTGGACGCTCGCGAAGAGGCCAGTGACGCGGAGAAGAAAAGCGATGTGCAGGATGATCTGGGCGTCAGTGAGCTGCCAAACTGTACAATAAATCATGATGCCTCTGTGCCTTTAATCAGCGATGCTGTTGAGGTAATAAACTCAGTCAAGTGCTTACCGAGTGAGAGCAGTTTGAAACAGAAGCGTTTCACTGGGTATTAATCGTAGATAATCACTTTCTAGTTAGTACGTTCTGTTCATTGCTGATTTTCTCAGCTCTCCGTTTTGCGTAAAGTAAAAGTAATTGTCACCACATCCTACCTTTGTGACGTTAGTATTATGTTCAATGCTTGGAAAAGTAAATCTTAATCCCGTCTACATGACCATTTTAGTTAGTAGCCTCAATGTTAATGTAGCTCACTGCAGTGAAATAGTCTTACTGGAAACAAAGCCCTTTATCAAGAATAATTAACGTTTTCCTTTTCTTTTTGGAGAGGTGCTTTGTTTCTGATCGGACCATTTCACTGCAGCAAGCAACACAGTATTCTGAGCAGAAGATCGGGACTTGAGGCCATGTTGCGGAGGGCCAGTGGCCTTATCTGGACTCTGGAGTGTGAGGGTGGGTACTGTCACTAGCATCGTCTTCACTGTGTACTTGGAGCTGTTCTGTATGGTCCTTCCTTAAGTTCCTACCACATCCCACCAAGCCAGCATCATTTGTTGTCAGTATTTCTGACCCCTTGTTTCAATAAACAGGGAGAAGAAATACTCCACTGAAGGCCCGAATCAAATGGTCACAGATCAGAGTAGCTTGAATGAAGAGCTCAGGGAAGAGTGCCTACAAGCACGTACTGGGGATGGCAAGAGGGTTTTTAGACCTTTAGTGGGTTTCTGTTTTGTTTTTTCTTGGTGACATCTACTACATTAGAAATTTTGTATAATATTCGTGATTCAGAATGAAACCCTGACCACTAATTATCATTGGAGATTTAAATAATCTTAGTATTTCTGCGTTTTGAAAGGTGTTTTGCTTTATTTTGGGGTGTTTTTTACTGTTAAAAAGGTACATTTGTGAAATGAGGAATAGCCAAGACTAGCTGCAGTAGGAGAATAATTACATATGACATCCTAAGGCTTTTAGAACAGTTGACTGAAAGCACCCTCTCTCTGTGTACTGTTTTATGAATAAACTAATTTTATATATTTGGGCCATTTCAAAATTACTTCCAAATTTTTAATTATTTTTATTCTGAAATTCTTTTTCATACATTTGGCATCCTATTCAGCAAGTTTAAGGCAAGGGAAGTTCTTGTGAGGCCTTGTGTGTACTTATAAACTTTTAAAAGCATGAAGAATTTATATGTATTTATATCTTTGGCAGTCTCAAATGGTAAGTAACTTAGGTAGTTTAAATGAAGGAAACTTGTTAGATGGTTCAATTTTTTAAGTAAATATTTTTTCCTAACAGAATATGGAGACCACCCTTCGTTACATTCATAATGATTCAGACTTGAGCACCAGCAGTAGTTTTAGCCCTGATGAGGAAAGGAGATCTAAAGTACAAGTAAGTGACCAAAACTGCTTTATTTCGTGTGTCTGTCGTTAATTCCTCTTTTAAAGCAATTTCTCACTGAACTTTGTCCTTGTTTATGATGAGTTTTAAAAATTAAGACTAGTGCCCTGGCTGGTGTGACTCGGTGGATTAAGCACAGTCTACAAACCCAAAGGTTCAGGGCACAGGCCTGGGTTGAGGGCCAGGTCCCCAGTTTGTGGGTGTGCTAGAAGCAACCACACACTGATGTTTCTCTCCCCCTCTTTTCTCCCTCCCCTCCCCTCTCTCTAAAAATAAAATCTTAAAAAATTTTAAGACTAGTATATTATGCTTTCAACAAAGAAATTCAAATAGTAGAATAAAATAGCAAAAATCTTCCTCTTTTCACACCTGTTATCCCAGTCTTTATTCAGAGTAACCACGGATCATAGTTTTTTCTGTATATCTTCATAAATTTATTGTGAATATACAAAGTTTATTGTAGGTATATGTGGACCCCTTTTTGTTTTTCAAAGACAAATAGAATTATACCATTATACTAAGGTATGTTGTCATGCCTTAATAGCCAAGAATTCTAGAATAACTCAATTCTAGAGATGAATTTTAGAGATGCAGCTCAATTTTAGAGATGAAAATGCAGGGGAAAAAAGGTTCAATATAGTGCCGTCAGTGATGAGTTGCACTCCAATTTCAGAGATCTTAAGCGTGGGAAAATATGCTTAAGACACCCTCAGAACATGATAGCTTGTGATGGCTCTCTCTGCCTGGGAGAGCTTTGCACATGAGCACATGAGGACTCCCGCCCCCAGCATCAGCACGGCCTCCGCACGGTCTGGTGTCCTGCCCCGTGAGGAGGTGCTGGGACTCCAGTCCTTCCCGCGGGCCCGCGGGTTCACTTCTGTTGTCGCGTTGCAAGCAGTGTTAGATTCGTCAGGATGATGCATGTTATTTGCCTCTGGGACTATATCTTATTATAAGTGGATTTCCTAGGTCAAATGGTAGATGCTCTTTATTTTTGTTGCTTCTATTTATTAAAAATGGATTTATAGTCTTGAAAATGTTCATAGTTTTTTAAAATATGCTTTCACCACTTATATTGGACACATAGTTTCAAGTCAGTACATACAAATCATCTCATTCTTTTAATGAATTTATTTCCATTTTATTTTTTGAAAGTAGATATTGTTTCCATAGTTCAAAATTCAATAGGTACAAAGGCATTCAGTGATTTTCCTTCTCAGTGTTTCTCCTGTACCATCTGTTTTGCCCCCCAAAGGCAACCAGTGCCACCTTTCTTTGGTATAGTCTTCCAAAGCTGTACAATACACACATAACCAAGATTGCATACACGTTCTTTTTTGTCATATTTATACAAATAGTTAAGTGTACATACACTTTAAATTTTTATAGATAATTGATAAATTTCCATCTGAGTGCAGGTGGTAGTTTTTTTTTTCTAATACATGTTGCTAATAGTGCACAGCAGTACTTATAACCATATTCACTAGGTTAATCAACTTTCCTAATCTTTGCTAACATTGAAAGGTACGGGTCACATATTTTTTTAATCCTCACCTGAGAATATATTTATTGATTTGAGAGAGAGGAAGGGGAAAGAGAAATATCGATGAAGAAGAGAAACAGTGATCAGTTGCCTCCTGCACACTCCCTGACTGGGGACCAAACTGGGGAGCTCTGTCCTGTCTTGGTGAACAGGACACTGTTTTGGTGAACAGGACAGTGCTCCTGGCCTGGGTCTGGCTGTATTTTAATGTGTCTTTTAAGTTTAAAAATCAATTCTAACTGTCCTATAAGCTGTTTTCTGTTTTAAGATCTTATTCATTGTTTTTCTTAGAGTTGTTTTTATTTATATGTGCATTTCCCCTCAGCATGTTTTTCTTTTCAGGTACTAGATAACTGGAAATTTCAGATTGGGTTTTCTCTGCTATTTCAGATACTATGTTAAACTCATATTTTTAAAAATAAGTTTACCTAATTTATATCTACACTGCTCAAATTGCATCACTGTCCTGTCTCTCTTATAGGACGTTGTGCCTCAGGCTCTATTAGATCAGTACTTGTCTATGACTGACCCCTCTCGTGCACAGACAGTGGACACTGAAATTGCTAAGCACTGTGCATATAGCCTCCCAGGTGTGGCCCTGACCCTGGGCAGGCAGAACTGGCACTGCCTAAGAGAGACTTATGAGACTCTGGCATCAGACATGCAGGTGAGTAAAACAGTCAAGGAATTAACAGAATGCACACATAGAAGGCACAGTGTTTTGCCTTTCAGTACCTAATGGAATTTCTGTTCATGTTCTAGCAAGTTCCAGAGAGCTGTCTTTTTACATGGTCCAAGTTCCACAGTTTTGCAATTTCTTTTTTATCTGAAATACTAAAAATAATCACACTTGACATGTCTAAGTTCCTAATTTACAAAAGTGCTATTGTCTAAAATTAGTTCTTAAGAATATAGGATTTAGTTTTCTCCCTAGAAACAGTGTTATAAATGCTTCCATTTTAAAGCCTTCATAGAACTGTAGTATTATTATTGGCATAACTGAGTTTTGAGCTTGTGAGTGACTGTGCAGGTGGGTTAATGGGTGTGTGTGGGTGTGCTCCTCCCTGTACCGCACACCATTGCACCCTCCAAAAGAGCACAGAATGTGAAACATTGACCCTCGGTCATTTGTCTGGATATCTGTGACTTCTGTCATTCTTTTCCTAGGCTTTATTGACTTAATTTCCTCTGCCATTAGGTATATTTTCCTTATACCAAACTTTTGCCTGCCTTCCACAAAACCTATTCCTTCAGTGAAATTCATTTCAGTTTTTAAGAAAGCAGTCTAGTTAGACTAATTTATACTGAGAAATGAAAGATTTTTCCCTGAGTTTCCAAGGAATCAGTGCTGTTGACTCAGCAAGTTAAAAGTGGAAAGTGATCTTGCTAGACCATAGTTGACATTCATCCTCTGACCTGTGAGGCTAGGAAACCAGGGTCCGGGCAGAGTGAATTTATCCCATGCTAAATGGGATAAATTTAGCATTTAAGGATTGGGCTGGTTTATGTGTAGACTAATGCTTAAGAATGATGGATTTAGTTTCTCCCTAGAAAGGCCATTTCCATAGAGTGCTTTATGTTTTTTAGTAGCAGTTTCCCATCCATATCCCACAGAATTCTGAGTTCTTGTGAAGCAAGTGCCGTGGTCTCTGGTGAACAGGAAAGCTCTGGGTGGACAGGCTTCAGGCCTCCTATCTCCTCACCTCCATCAAAACATCCCTGCCTTTATCTGTTTAATATGCCGACCATGGATATACATTTTTTTTTCAAGAATTGGTTCTAATATTTGGGGTGGTATAAAGCCTTTGCTCTAAGCAATTTCTCAGCAGGTAAAGTTTTCAACTAAGTAACAGTAAAAAAATTTAAATTGAAGTAACATGAAGAAAAAGATGTTTTTAAATTAGTTTCCTGTAAATGCAAGGCATTTCTTTTTATTATTATTTTTAATCCTTACCCAAGGTTATGTGATGATGTTTCATTGATTTTAGAGAGCAGGGTAGGGAGGAGAAAGAGAGTGGAGAGAGAGAACCATTGGTGTGACAGAGAAACACTGATTGTTTGGTTGCCTCCCCTACACACCCCGACTGCGGATTGACGCTCCAACTAACTGAGCTGCCCAGCCAGGGTGAGGCATTTCTTTATAGTTCTTTTTCCAGGGCAGTCCACAAAGGATTTTTCTATTCTTGTATTTCTTTAATTGCCAGTTCCTTAAAAACTAGTTTTTGTTGTTTTTCTGAATCTGTAGTAGGCTGCACAGGAATTAGAAGGGGAACAGTAACAAGAGGATGATACTAGCCAGGCTTTGGTCAGTGTAGGACGTCAGTAAGTCAGGCATCCACAGTTCAGAAAACTGTAGAGAGCTATGCCGTAATAATTTCCAGACTTTTTTTTCTTCATCAAGAAAGGGAGGTAGTACATATTGTGCAGCGATTTAAATATTTTTCTGCCAGTTTTTGATGCATAGTAGGTACTTAAAACTTGGTATTTATTATTATTATCATCATTACTTTTATTCTGATTTAATTTTTTGAGATTAATAGCGTCGAGATGTTAATCAGCCATTCTGTACAGTGCCCCTTCTTATCTATGGGGCTACAATCCAAGACCCCCAGTGGGTGCCTGAAGACGTAGCTAGTGTCAAACCCTGAAAATGCTGTTTTTTTCTATGTGTACATACCTAGGATTAAGTCTAATTTATAAATTAAGCACAGTAAGAGATTAATAACCAGTAAAATAGAACAATTAAAACAGTATACTCAAATGAAAGTTATTTGAATGTGATTTCTCTTTCCTAGCAAACTGGCATGAATTTCTTTCTCCTTCATAATTTCATGGATAGGATATTCATTCTTACCATAGGTCTTAGCAGCTTCGGTTTATGATTTTTTTTGTCCTTAATAAGTCAGTAACTTTTACTTTAGCATGTCCAAATTGCCAGCATCACTGCTCTTGTGCTTCGGCACCATTAAGTAAAATTTTGATTACTTCAACACAAGCACTGCAGTACCGCAGTAGTCAGTGTGATAATCAACGTGACTTTTACTGACGGGCTGGGGCACGCTCAGCGTGGGGAGGCTGACAGAGGGATGGATGATTCATGTCCCCGATGGGATGGAGCAGGATGGTGGGAGACTTCATGCTGCTTAGAATGGTACTCAATTTAAAACTTAGGCATTGTTTATTTCTGGCATTTTCTACTTAATATTTTAGGACCACAGTTGACCAGAGGAACTGAGACCTTGGAAAGCAAAACTGCACATAAGTGGGAACTACTGTATTGTCTAAAAGTTAAAGTACTTTGTATTTAGATTACTAATGCAATTATTTTTATTTCTGCAGTGGAAAGTTCGAAGAACTTTAGCCTTCTCCATCCATGAGCTTGCAGTTATTCTTGGAGATCAGCTGACAGCTGCAGACCTGGTTCCAATTTTTAATGGTTTTTTAAAAGACCTCGATGAGGTCAGGATAGGTGTCCTTAAACACTTACATGATTTTCTGAAGCTTCTTCATATTGATAAAAGAAGAGAATATCTTTATCAACTTCAGGAGTTTTTGGTGACAGATAATAGTAGAAATTGGCGCTTTCGAGCTGAACTGGCTGAGTAAGTTGTGATAGTTTATTAGAATATGTTTGGAGGCGTATGCATTTACTTCATCTTTATCATTCCCTATATTTGTTCATTACATTTTGTGGATCCGAGTTTCTTTCTGGTATCCTATTTCTTTAACATTTCTTTGATGCAGTGAATTCTCTTAACTTTTATTTTTAACACTATTTCTCTTTTTAAAAGTCTGTGGCAAAATACACATAACCAAAGTTACAGTTGATGGTGTTTAGTATATTCACAGTATTATACGACCATTTAGCCCTGTATCACTCTGGAACATTTCATCATCGCAGAAGAAATCCTTTGCCCCTCTCTGCCCCCACCTCCTGGCAGTCATTACTCTACTCTCAGTCTCTGGGGTTGCCTATTCTGAGCATTTTGTTCAGTTCTTAAAAAACAGTATTTTATCGATTATGCTATTACAGTTGTCCTGAGTTTTCCCCCTTTGCCCCCCTCCACCCCCTACCCCCTCAGGCAGTACCCTCACCATTGTTTATGTCCATGAGTCATATGTATAAGTTCTTTGGCATCTCCATTTCCTATACTGTACTTTACATCCCCATGGCTATTCTGTACTTCTTAATTTCTCACCCCTTCACTCATTCTTTTCTCTTGCCGCTTTTAGGAATCTCTCTTTATCTTTAACCTTTGGCATTTTGATTATGATGTGTCTTGGAGTGGGCCTCTTTGCATCCATCATAATTGGGACTCTCTGCACTTCCTGGACTTGCATGTCTATTTCCTTTGACAAAATAGGGAAGTTTTCTTTCACTGTTTTTTCAGATAGATTTCCAATTTCTTGCTCTTTCTCTTCTCCTTCTGTAACCCCTATGATGTGAATGTTGGGCATCTTGAAGTTGTCCCAGACGCTGTTTATACTATCCTCATCTTTTGGATTCTTTTTTCTTCTTCTTGTTCTGAGGGGTGGTTTTTGCTTCCTTGTGTCCCAGATCATTGATTTAATTCTCAGCTTCATCCACTCTCCTGTTGTTTCACTGTAAATTGTTCTTTATTTCAATTACTGAATCCTTCATCTCTGACTGTGTCTTTTTTGTGCTGCTGAGGTCCTCATTAAGTTCCTTGAACATCCTTATAAACAGTGTTTCGAACTCTGCATCTGCTAGATTGCTTATGTCCATTTCATTTTGCTCTTTTTCTGGAGTCTTGATCTGTTCTTCCATTTGGGTCATGTTTCTGTGTCTCCTCATTTTGGCAGCCTCACTGTGTTTGTTTCTATGTATTGGGTAGAGCCGCTTAGACTCCGTGTTTTGGTAGTGTGGCCTAATGTAGTTAAGTGTCTTATAGGGTCCAGTGACTCAGCCTCCCCTATCACCCAAGCTGGGTACTTGAGGTGCTGACTCTTCATATGGGCTGAGTACACCCTCCTCTTGTAGTTGAGCCTTGGTTGCTGTTGGCAGGTTAATGGGAGGGATTTATCCAAGCCGGTCAGCTGCAAGGACTGGCTGTGACCACCAACTACCAACCTCCACTCTCCATGGAGGATCAGCTATGCAGGGGCAGGGTGATGGTACTCCAACATGGTCTTAAGCTGTCCACTGGGTACTCTGGCCCTGGGTTTCCTGAGTGGTACATGCCAGGATCAGCCCCCTGCACCTATGTTTTGCCTGGGGCACCCTGCCTGAGCTGTAAAGTAATCTGAGATGGCTGCTACTTATTCTGGGCATGGAGATTCCCAGGGGAAGCCAAGTTGTGAATCTAAGCTGGCTGACACTAGGGCTCACTGAGGCCAGCTGTTGTTTGTTTGATAGGATTTAGGAGCCAACACCAGCCATTCTTATGGAAAAGCAGCTTGAGTGGGCCTTAAATTTGGATGGGACAGAGCCTCTGGGGATCTCCCAGGTGGGTGAAACAGGGTTAGCCAGGTTGATGGAGTTTCAGATATGGTAACAGTTTACTGGCTCTGTGGGGGCAGGATTTAGCATTGGGACAGTGGCCACTGCTCGCCCTTATCCCAGATACTTCGGTCTCTCCCTGTATATCACTGGTGCCTTTCAAGCTGCTAGCATGTGCTAGAGCTCAGAGGGAGTGACTTGGAGTAGTTGAGGCCGTGTGTGGGCTCTTTAAGAGCAATTGCTTGGGGCTCCAGAAGTTTCTTCCACTGACTCAATCCCCACTGGTTCTTGCAGCCAGAAGTTGTGGGGACTTATCTTCTTGGCACTGGGGGTCCTGGTATGGGTCTGGGACTCCTTGCTCCTGAGATATCTGCCCCAAATTTTTATCCACATTGGTGTGGGATTGTGTCAGCTCCCCTCCTACCAGTGTGGATGGATGTGGTTTCTTTAATTCCATAATTGTCAGATTTCTATTCAGCTTGATTTCTGACATTCCTGAATAATGGCTGTTCTGTATTTTAGTTGTAATTTTGATGTGGTTGTGCGAAGAGGTGAGCATGTGTGCCTACACTGCCATCTTGATCAGAAGTATCATGAGCATTTTATATAAAGGGAATTATAACATGACTTTGTATGTGGCTTCATTTAGCATAATGTTTTTAAGGTTTATTCATGTTGGAATATAGCATGTTTCAACACTTTATTGCTTTCTATAATTGAAGAATATTTTATTGCATGAATATACCAGTTTTTAAAATCCATTCTTCCATTGGTGGGCATTTGGGTTGTTTCTGTCTTTTAACTGTTGTGAGTATGCTGCCGTGAACATTCATGTACAAGTTTTTATTCGCACACCTGTTCGGTTTGTTTGAGGTGGATTTGCTGTGTCATTAGTAATTCTTTATTTAATTTGTTGAGGAACTGCCAAAGTATTTTCCACAGTGGCCATATAGAATTATAGGCCAACAGTTTTTCTTTCAGTGCATAAAGATGTCACTGCACTGAGTTCTAGCATGCCTTATTTCTGACTAGAAACGGACACACCTCTTCTCCATTAGTGTGGAGGGTTGAGTCCATCTAGCCTGGACTGGGCTGGGTTCGGGTTCATCGTTGTTGTGGTTACCTTCAGTGCCCCGTAAGCTGTAAGCTTCTGTCTGTGGGCTGCCTCTGCCTCCTGCTGAGAGTGAGGGTGAGAGCTGGGGTGCTGGTGGGCCTCTTCATGTGTTAATAGTCCCCCTCAGCTTTCAGCTGCTCCTGCCCTCTGGGGAGCACATGGGTCTTTTCTCTTGCCTCTCCCTTCCCTGTAGACTGTTTATAATGAGATAGGCTTATTTTGGGATATGAGAGAATTGCTGTTGTTTTGGTTCAGCTTCAGATTTTGGAGGCCTTATGTGTCTGAGCTTTCTCAGAATTCTTGCCCCTTCTCAGCAGGAAAAGAATTCTGTTTTGTATCAGTGCAGGGTCTTAGCTTGAGAAGCTTTGCCTGCTCTTCTTGTTGGAAGAGTTTTCTTCTTCCTTCTACGTGCAGCTACAGTTTGTCTCCACTAGTAGCTTAAGGCTTCGCTTTGTATGAGAGAAGGGCCCAGGGGATTGCGTGGGGGTTTCACGCATATCCCCAACATCTGTCAGTCACTTTCTGCCTATTAAGGGACTTCTCCAGCCTCCTTTCCTGACCCCTGACTTTCTCATGCACACCCAGGAGAGGCCAGTGAAAAAGTTGGCAGTGTCAGTAAATAGAGTCATTAAGTGTGCATTTCTCTTTGAGGATTTCTGTTTATGTATATATGCAGGTGCCTTTGTCATTGCTACATTCTCTATTTTGATGTTTATACAGAAGTCAGCCCTTATCCTTGAAGGACATGTTCTAAGACCCACAGTGGATACCTGAACCTGTAACTGAGCAAACTGGGGCTCAGCCACTTGGTGCCCCCAGTCTACATGACCCT
>PVKM010019540.1:0-24144 GCA_004027735.1 Carollia perspicillata
CTGTATTCTAGCGTTCAGATCGTGCCGAGCTCCTAATAGGGGCTCAGTAGGTAGTAATGGAGTAAAGGAATGTATGAAAGAATGAATGGTACCCTCCATGTTTCATTTAATGGACTAATATTTAAAGCATATAAGCTAACTGGTAAACTTTGATAAATATAGGTATTGGGTTTGCTTTTATCTCTGTGTTAGTATTAATTATGGTGTGGTATTTCATGTATACTTGCTGGTCAATGACAACCAGTTTCCCCAAAATAGCGTTATAAACATATAGGAGAAATAGTTTGTGGTATGTGTGCTAATAAGGAAACCCAGGGCATAATTTTTAGTGCTTTGGGTTTACAATTGTTTAAAAACAATAGGGGCTTACTGAATATTCTTACTAGGAATGGTGAGAGCTTGTGGGGAGGAGTAGGGAGCAGCCAGCAGCATTGCTAAAGGTCTGGAAATGGCACAGACACACTCCAGTATATTTAATCACTTTTCCGTTAGCTCTTTTAAGGAGCGGAATGGCCAGTAGTGACTTCTGCAGCACCCCTTCCCATTGTCTTGGAAGGGATTTAAGCCATGAGACACTGGTTAGTGCTTCAAAGGAAAGGAAACCTGTCAGCATCGACTTCCTGCCATGCCTCCCTTTCTTACCTGGACATGAAGTACCAAGCAGCTGGGCTCAGAAACCTGGCCTGGGATCACTGATTAAACTGTAATCGAACTACCTGTTGGACACCTCTGCCTTACGAGCTAAGGGGTAATCTCTTTACCGCCTCCTATATAAGCTTGGCTTGTGTATAGGAAAAGGAGGCAAGTTATTGCCAGTACATCTAAATTAGCTCCAGTTTCCTAAAAATAGACCTTTTCTTAGGAGAGGAAACTGATATAACACCATTTATCTCCATTTAAATATAGCTATTAATATGAGTAGCAAAAATAAGCATGAAGGGTGACTTTAAGTCCATTTCTAATATTAAGCCATTGATGATTTTAAAACAATCAGATTAAGTTATAATATCTCTGAAATAATTAAAGGAAAATTTGATTCATAAGAACCTCAGGGAAAAAATGGCAGTAAATGAAGAAATGTAAAGACTTAGATTCTGGTCCCAACTTTGAATGTAACTTGTGATTGGACAGATTGCTTAATCTTTTCTTGTTTTTGTCAGTCATGTGAAGAAAAGAGCGAGACAGCTTGAGGATCACTTGTAAAAAGAAAGGCTTCTCACTTTGTGTACATTTTCCCTTAAATATAAATCCCTTCAGACAGTATTCTTTAAAATAGTTTTCTTACTCTTTTTATCTCAGAAATCCTGTTTGTTCATTGAAAGTAGCTAGGAGAATGGATCTTGAAAGTTCTCATCAAAAAAAAAAATTTTGTAGCTGTGGTGACACACATTATTTGGGCTTTTGTGGTGACCATTTTGCAATGTATACAAATGTCAAATCATGTGTTGTACTCCTGAAACTAATACAGTGTTACATGTCAACTATATCTCAACTAAAAAAACAACAAAAACGTCAATCTTGCATCCTTTTTCTCTCTTTAACCAAAAAACAAACAAACCCCTCCAGACTTCTTGAAGACAAAGATTATCTTTTATGTGTATCAGCAAGTACAGAGAACAGTTCTCAACATAGAAGGAAATGAAGTATTTATTGAATAAATGAAAAGAATGAGGTGATTATGATGATTTTTTTTTGTTACAATGATTTTGAGCTCCTTGGTACTATGGGACTCTGGGTTCCTAGGAGAGACTTAGATGTCTGAAAATTATTTTTGCCGTTTCAGAAACATTAGAAAGTTATATCGAAGGAATCCCCGCTTCTGGGCATGTGAAATTAAAGGGAGGGAGGAGAGGTCAAGTTGTGAGAGATTTCCCAAGGCTAGCAATACTGAAATAATGAGAGGCGAATATGTTGACTACTGTATACTGTGCCTTCTCTCTTTCAGTCATATTCCTTCCCTGCCTCCTGGGAAAGGCAGAAGCTTTTGATTGCTGGACAATACGTATAAAAGACGTACAGAGACTAAAGTCAGTGTTGCTTTTCTCATTTTATTCTCTTAGGCAGATATAGTGAGGGGCTAAGCTGCCATCTAACCAGAGATTGAGCTGGGTGGGGCTGGCCTGAAGTTTTGGGTAGATTCATCCACTCTAGTGAGCACAGTGAGCATGGGATCCTCTGTGTGTTTGTTGGGGGCCCTCCCTGTAGCATGTATGACTTTATCTGTGCATTGTGAGATTGTGGTTGATTTCAAGTTACCTTTCTAGTCCAGCCTTCCAGCTTCTCCAGCACTTTGTAAATGTCCTGTGCACAAAAGCGGCCATGTGTCTGGGGCTCACCTACAATTCAGTCTCTCATACCAACCTGTACAGTTACCATAAGCTCCACTGGTTTTTCTTCGTCTTGGTAGAGTTTTTATTCTGCCTGGGGCAAGCCCAGTTACGATCAGTCAGGCCATACTCAAACTCTACAGATACCACCAGTAAAGAAAATGTCTAGCAATTTCTGCTTACCAAGGAAAGGCTCTTCACTCTCTGGAACTTCAGTTGATCGTGTGCTCTTTGCTTTGCATTGAAAACAACTCTTCGGTGTCTTAAAGCAGTTTCTTGTTTTGACTAATCTATAGTTTCGCCCAGTAGTTCTGTGAAAGTGATGGCTTGGCTCTGCCTTTTAACTCCAGCCTGGAAGCAGACATCTCAATATTGGTTTTTGATTTTTGTATTTGTTCTTGAAGTAACATAAAAATAAAGTTGTTAAGCCAGAAACAGAAACAGACTCATAGATACAGAGAACAAAGTGATCATCACCAGATGGGAAGGGTGTTGGGTGGGTGGGCGAAAAAGGTGAAAAAGAGTGAGGAATACAGATTGCCAGTTATAAAAATAGTCATGGGAGTGTAAAGCACAGCATAGGGAATATAGTCAGTGATGTTGTGATAACTATGCATGGTTTCAGATGATTACTAGACTTAATGGGGTAATCACTTCATAAAGTATATACATGTTTAATTACTATGTCATATACCTGAAACAAAATAATACTGTATATCAACTATAACTGAAGAATAAACTTAACCAAGAAAACCATCTTTGTTAGAAAAAGAATAAGTTGTTCAAACAAGATAGAAAGTACTTCACTTTGTCAAGTCTGAATGTAGACAGGTAGTTCTAGGTAGGTAGGTTAGGGTTAGTATGTTCTTTGTTGTGCAGTCTTTTTGCATTTTGTCTTCATTTGCATCTAAATCTTCAACCACATCTATGTTCCAGGCCCCAGACAAAAGGAAAGAAAAGTGGAGGGAAAGCAGTTTCTGTTTTAAAGGATGTAACCCAGCCCTGGTACCCATCACTTCTGTTCACTTCCTATTGGCCAGAATTTCACACCGAAAGCTACTTCAGCGGCAAGAGAGACTGGGAAATGTGGTTTGTGGTTGGGTGGTCATGTACCCAGATAAAACAGGTTCCCTTACTGAAGGGAAGATAGGGAGAATCTATACTGGGGGGTGGGGGGCAGTTACTACTTTCTGCCACAGTATGGTATAAGAAGCTCTAGCTAGAGTTATTTTTCCAAACAGTCAATTTTCTTAAAATCTTGTATTAAATAATATAATATTTTTGTTTTGTTTAATTGTTCTTACTATGAAAGAGTTAGTCTTGTTTAATGGTTATGGGCATGTTCTCTATAGTTAGACACTGTGTGAATTTTGGTTTGTGGTCTTCCATTGCCTTTTCTTAGATACTAGTTCAGATTTTTTTGGGGGAGAGGTGCTAGCTTCATGTGCATTAATGAGAACCTGAGAAGAGGTTAGTTATAGTAGGCAATTAGAATCTGATGTCCCTCAATATAGGGAAGTACCTGTTTATAATTTTGAACCAGGTAAGATAGTAAACAATGTTCTAAATGCACAACATCGACAAAGTTGGGAGCCATTAAAAAAATTACTGAAGCCCCAGAAGTCTTCAGGCTATGCTAACATGTAAGTATCCAGTAAGTACAGAAAAGAAGTTCTAAGAGATTTTAACATAGAATCTGTCTATTAGATTTCTTTCCATTGATAACAACAGAAACTGACTCTAGGTAAACAAAAAGGTGGTGTATTGCAAGAATGATAGGTATGCAAAAAAAAAAAAGCAAGACCAGGGAGAAATTGATGAAGAACTGTCTCAGAAAGTCAGAAATGCAAGAAACAGCACAGTGATTGGTACTTTCGTGGCAGGAGTTTATGGACCTTTCTCTGGGATGTTGGCCCAGTGCCCCGTTGAAATTTTAAATCCCAATGAGAGGGGGTTGTTGGGTTCATTTGGGCATGGGTGCTCATTTTGTACACATACACAGGGTAGTGTCAGCCAGTTATGACCCGGGAAATACAGTCATATTGCACAACTGTGGCCACCAGGGGCTCACCCCTGTGTATCAGAGCATGTTCCCAGAGAAGGAAAATTAATGTGTACCGTGTTGCCTCTCCAGTTTGTGTTCCAAAGTCTGAGTGGAATGTTGTGGAGGGGCTGCATGGAAGGCATGGTGTTGGAGCCCAGAACATGTTAGAGTTGGAAGAGAACTCTGATGAAGGTGCAGAATCTGTGGCAGAGCTGCACTGATACTCAGATCTCCTGACAGTTACATCAGCTGTTATACCATGATGCTTATCTGGGGGTAGGAAAGTACTGCAGAGGAGATGTGGGTGGCAAGTGAGAGTGGCCATACTCATGCAGAGCATCCCTGCACAGAGTGCACAGGATGCCACCGAACTGAAATGTCCCAGTGCACATGCACTCTGAGGTCTCCGTTTGGGGATTTTCGGTAGGAAAATGGTAATGTCAAAATACAAATTTGTTTACAGATTGCTTTGGAAGCACTTTTCAGTTCATTCTATACGAGACACTTAATTGACAAAAATTAGGGAGTTTATCCTGTTGGCAAGAAAAAAATGTGTTCCCTACTTTTCAAAATTTGCCTGCCCCCAAAAGAGGACTCTTCTGAAAATATATGTTCAGAGCACAGACTAGCTTGTGTGACAGGCACAAAGCTCCGAGCTATTTTTTCTAGTATGTATGGTATGCAGTAGGGAGAGGCTAGTACATTGCAATAAAATTCCAAGAAAAGACCATTTCAGCAGAACTTCTTTCAGGGAACAACAGACTATACCACTGGAAATGAATAGGGTTTAGTTAGTGGGAAAAGCTTAGTAACAGTCCTTTGATTGTTGAAGAATAATGGATAGTTCGTTTTGGACATTACTTTTTTTAATACAGTGTTCCAAATTGTCCACCAGGTGGGCAGTTGCTGTGGTGAAAGGGCAGGTTCATCCTCCTGTCGCATTCAGCAGGAATGTGTTTATTTGCTTTAAACAAAGATGCTTAGTGATTTTATGTTTATATTGGAAATGTATGCTGTTTTCCAATGATTACTTCCCCATTTTTGCATCATTACATAGTTACTTTGTGTCCTTTCATGGGCTTCTTGAAACCTCTGTTCAGGATCATTCTGACCAAGTCAGTTTATAATGTAATCAAAACTTATCTCTTTTTCTTTTCCGAAACCAAAGAGACAGAATGTAACACCTAATCCAGGACTGTCTTTTGCTGTAAAAGACATCATTAGGGCAATTGGTAAAATTTAAATTACGTCTTCAGGCTAGTTATCAGTATTCTATCAACTTTTTGATTTTGACAGTTGTTCTGTAGTTATGTGAGAGAGTGTCTTTCTTTTTAAGACGTACACACTGACATATTAAAAGGTAAAGTTACAGCCCTGACTGGTGTGGCTCAGTGGATTGTGTACCGGTCTGCGAGCCAAAGGGTCACCAGTTTGATTCCCAGTCAGGGCACATGCCTGGGTTGTGGGCCAGCTCCCCAGTATGGGGCACATGAGAGGCAATCACACATTGATGTTTCTCTCCCTCTCTTTCTCCCACCCTTCCTCTCTATCTAAAAATAAGTAGAATCTTTTTTTAAAAAAAGGTAAAGATGCATAATAATTGCAGTTGACTTACAAATGATCTGTGAAGAAAATTCTGCACCATTCTCTTTGTACACGTGCACATGCATACAGTTTTTTTTCCCCTCAACCAGTTGAGAGTACATTGTGTGCATTTTGTGTCTTCACCTCTATCGTACTTCAGGCTGCTGGAACAAAGTACCGTAGACTGGGTAGCTTAAACAACAGACATTTATTGCTTATGGTTCTGGAGACCAGGAAGTCCAAGGTCAAGGTGCTGGCAGATTTGACTCTTGGTTAAGATTGTCTTCATGGCTTGTAGATGGCAACTGTCTCATAGTGTGCATACACAGCCTTTCCTCAGTGGAGATCTCAGCTTATTTTTCTTATAAGGGCCCTAGTCATATCATGAGGGCCCACCCACATGACCTAATCTGAACCTAATTACCTCCCAAGAGCCCACCTTCGAATATCATTACTTTGGGAGGTGGGTGTTAGGGCTTCAACCTATGCGTTTAGTGGGCAGGACACATTCATCCTATAATGTTTTGTCCATGGATTCCCCCACATCATGTCCTTCTTGCGTGCAAAATATGTTCCATCCCAACAGCCCTGAAAGTCGTAACTCATTCCGCCATCAATTCTGAAGTCTAAAGTCCAGAGTCTCATCTAAGTATCATCTAAATCTGATACGAGTGAAATTTGAGATAATTCATCCTGAGACAGAATTCCTGTCTAGCTGTGAACCTGTGAAACCATATAAGTTATGTGCTTTCTAAAGTCCATAGTGGGACAGGCAGAAGAAAGACAGTTTCATTTCAAGAGGGAGAAATCAGAGAGACGAAAGGGGTCACAGGTCCCAACCAAGTCCAAAATTTAGGTAGGCAAATTAATTGCATGAGATCGTAAGGCTTAAGAAGAATCTTTATTGGTTTGGTGCTCAATGCTCCGTCCCCTGGACCTAATGGAGTGTGAAGGTCACGTGTCCCCCCCACCCCTCAACACCCCATGCTCCATGCTGCCACTCAGAGTCTCTGAACTGTTGAATCTGAGGCAAGTTCCCCCTGGAACTCTGATAACCTCTGAATCACCTTTGGAGTTGTTCTTTCTTTGTCTTGAAAGTAGTACACATTCACAGCCAAAATAGCCAGTGCTGTAGGGCCTAAGAATTCCTATTACGTGGTTTGAAGCATCAGGCAGTTCCACAAGGCTTGTTTTAATATATACCAACAATCTTCTGCCCCTTTTCTCCATCTTCAGAGGTAACTACTTTCTTGTTTTTTCTTTTTAAAATGTTATTTATTGGTTTAAGAGAGAGAGACAGATAGACCTTGATTCATTGTTCCACCTATTTATACAAGCATTGGTTGATTCTTGTATGCGCCCTGACTGGGGATTGAACCACAGCCTTAGTGTACCAGGATGATGCTCCAACCCAACAAGCTACCCAACCAGGACCCTGCTTTCTATTTTAGCAGATTCTTTTGGAGTTTACTTCCATATCCTAACAAACATTCAATACTGGACACTTGTCATTGACTTATCACTATTAGAGGATTTTCTCTCCTTCTAGGGGAGGATTCTTTTTTGGAAAAACTGTGGCAAGAAGTTTGGTGTGACTGCAAGGATAATTGGAGTGTGGGGGAGGTTCTTGGTGGCAGGGAGACTGGATGGGTAGGAGGGGGTTGCAGTGTCCACCGAAGGAGGAGGCACTGAGGTTTTGTTTTTAGATCGAGGAGTAACATCCATTCAGTTGAGTACATAAAATAGACTAGGTGTACAAAACTCCATGATTTTTAACTGCAAGTATGCAGTGTCTCCAATGCTTCTCTCAAGATGTAGAATATTTCCAGCCTTCTTGAAATTCCCTGGTGCCTCATGAGAAAGTCTTGAACTAAGGCGTGAAAATTCATTACTAGTTCTAGATGGTAGCCAGAAAAGAAGGTGGAGCTGAAGATGACCCAGACTTGGGAGACTGGGCAGACTGGATGGTGATTCTCTCACCAGCTAGGTAATCCAGGAGGAGAGGAGGATCAGGTTTTTACTGACGGAGGAGTTCAGATGGTGACATACGTTCAGCTTCAGACTGGTTGAATTGTGGGATGTCTCAGTGGAGCTACGTAGGAGGCAGGTGGAAATATAAAGTTGGAGTTCTGGGGAAAAAATGGAGATTGAAATGTAGACTTGTACTTGCTCATCAGCATGTCAAGTCCATTTGAGATTGAACAAGTAGATGAGAATTCTGTAGAGTCTGTAGACTGACATGACCTGAGGTTATGATGCAAGGTGTATGTTGCTTTTATTACTCTGTTTTCGTCCAGATAGTGAATAAAATCAGTGAGAAAATGTAGTTTAAACATTTTAAAAAAATCTATGAACCAAAATTCAGTAATACACACTGTTAAAAATGAAAAATAAATCGGTTCAGAGGGTTATAAGGAAGTATGCTTCCTTCCCCCACCCCACTCCCCACTCCAGTTTCTCGCATCTCCTTCCAGGTGATTTTTGTGCATATGCATTTAGTGCATGGTTTTGTCTTTTTGTTAGACCACACCCCATTATTGCTTTGGTCGGGAGTGCCTTTTCAGCTACTTAGAAGTGTGGTTGATAGACTGACTACAGGCATGTGAACAAAATGGCTTTTTACTTTGATTTTTTTTTTTGCCTTCTCCTTGTCCTCTAATGTGTTTTATGTTGATGAACTTATAATCTTGACTGAAAAAATTTCTTTGACTATTTTTCTTTTCTCGAAAAATAATACTAATGTTTAAGCAAGCACATCTTGGTATTCACTGGAGTTCTTAAATCTACCCTTGATTAATAGCACTGCTAACAGTGTCACATTTTTTTCTGCTAAGTGTCAATAGATTGTTTCTTTAATCTGGAGGGAATGATATGTCTATATTTTTCTTGATTGCTTTGTTGACAGTGTGATTCTCAAGTCAGAATGAATGCAAGGCTCCTTAGAGCCCTCTTTCATGGTGAAATACACTGTATGAGTTTGTAGCCCATGTTTGGAGTGAATCTGATCTCTGGTCCAGTTGAGAACTAAAGGATGTCAGATCTGGGTTCTAGAAAAGCCCTACTATTAATTATATAATCACTGCAACTTACCTAACCCCTTCTATGATGGTACTTGTTGTTGAAAGAGCAAAGATCATAATGCGCATTTTCACTCATTTAACAAATACCCTATAAGCTACTTTCTGTAATACTACTACTAACAAAAGGAAACATAATTGAGTACTTACTATTTGTTAGCACTTAATAAATACCATCCTGAGTGCTAGATGTGCAGTAAGGAGCAAAATAAGCCTGGTGCTTTCCCTTATGGAATATTGTATTAAGTGGTAGTGTCAGAGATAACCTTTAGCATCAGTACTTGAAGATCAAGTAATTCTGTTCTCTGAGTTCTAAGACTTTTTCACCTGTCAGAGGTTTGCTATCAGTTGGCTTGTCCATTCTGACCTTGTATGGTCAGAGTGACCTGTGTTTTTCACCAGACCTCCAGCAGGCATCAGAGCACCACTAAAAGGAATCCCGCTCTGTGGGGTCATCCCACACACAGCAGCCTGTCCCAGCTCGTCTTTACAGCCAGTCAGCCTGAAGGCCAGTCCCACTCACTGATGTGCCAACAATAGTCAGCTCTCAACTACAACAGAAGAGCACATACAACCCACACGAGGGACACCCCTGGAACACCCATCTCAAGTGACCAGGGGGACTTTTTCACAGGGCCCCACAGGACACCTACTATATAAGGCCACCCCACCTAGACCGGGAGATGTAGCAGATCTGCCAGATACGTAGAAACAAACACAGGGAGGCAGCCAAAGTGAGGAGACAAAGAAGCGTGCCCTAAATGAAAGAACAGGAGAAATCCCCAGAGAAAAAACTAATGAAATGGAAGCGAGCAGTCTACCAGATACAGAGTTCAAACACTGGCAATAAGGATGCTTGATGAACCTAAGGAAAGAGTAGATGAACTCAGTGAGAACTTACGGAAAGAGAGAAACCACATGCGCGCGCGCACACACACACAGTTAGAAATACATTAGATGGAATCAACAGCAAATTCAATAAAGCGGAAGAGTGACCTGGGTGTTTGACTGAGGCCACATTCCAAAAGTTCCTTCATAGTTGAATCTCAGTTCCTTAAAATGCATTTAATTTTAAGTGTGGCTGTGATAGAATCACATAGTATTTAAAACCGAACTAATGGTTTAACTTCCTCCCTCCTAGACAGTCCAATCAGCTGTGTGCGTTTACTTGGCCCTGCTGGTGTGGGTGTGTCTCAAATCCGGGAGGGTATCTTTTAAAGAGATCCACCCACAGCATTCCTGACATATCAATCTGCCACACATGGGTTAGATTTAGGAGCTCTGAAAATTGCCTCACTTTTTACTTTTATGTTCAATTAAAAGAAAATAGTTGAAACACTTTCAGCGTTCAGGAGATTTGGGTACTGGTATGGCAAAATGTTTTTAGATTGGCTTTTTTAAAGATGATCAGTGTTTACTTTTCTTGTGTTTTGAGTGCTTTTGATTTTGTTCAGCTTAAGAGCTTATGTGTTATATTGTTAATTTTTAAATTTTCTGTTTTCAGATGCTAGCTCATTTCTAGCTATTCTCTTCTAAACATAATGCAACCTTCTGCATAAAAGTATTAAAAATTGCCACAAACTTATATGTCCTTGGGGAAGAAATTGATGAAGACTTAAACTAGTTTTATAGATAGTTTTTATTAAGTTCTTCAGACCCTCAAATTGAATCAGCACCAACAGATTCCACGTATCATCCTTACCTGAATGTCTTTCCCCTTTGTCAGATGCAACTATTTTTTTTCCAAACTGTTCTAACTTGCAGCATTCAAGGAGCTTTCCCAAACTAATACCAGCATACAGTATTCTAAAACATATTTAGCCCTGGGGTACATAAATATATTAGTTTCTATAGTTTTATAAATTTTTACTTATTTGTTATTATTAATTTACATCATATCTCTGATCAGGTTGTCTGAGAGGGCAAGAATCTTTTACTCCTTTGGGACTTTTCCTTAACTCTAGTACAGGGCTCAGTTGAAAACTCTGCTTCTGGTAAATTTGATTGACCGTCCTCACTGCTCTCTTGTTTCAAATAAGATTAAAGTTAGCACACAAAATGCTCTAGTGTTTGTTTTTTTTTTTTTCTAAAATAAGGTTTCCATTAAAATTGACCAAAAAGTAAAAAGCTTTAAGTTATTAGATCAAAAGTACAGTGACTTGGTATCTATATTAATATTGGAGCACCTCAAAGGGTGAATGAACCAGTGATAATCTTAGTGTTTGAATAGGTACGTAGATGAAGGGGGCAGAATGATTCTGTGATAGTTACTGATCATTGTAACAGTTGTTCCCTTGTGTTGGATTTCACTTTCTACTTTTATGTAATGCTGGACTACTCACAAAATAAGCATTTTACTTTTTGCGCATAATTTATTTGTGTTACCGTTGAAAAGAAAGATTGGTATGAACCACGTGTTTTGACGGGCCTAATGCTGATATTTGGAGTTCTATGGTGGAGTGTCTTTAAGAACATGGATCAGTAAAACATTTGCAAATATTTTATTCTAAAACTGCATTTACTTTTTTAAAATTTTAGTTATTTTTAGAGAGAAGGAAAGGAAGGGAGAAAGAGAGGGAGAGAAACATCCATGTGCGAGAGAGACATCAGTAGGTTGCCTTTCACATGCCCCCAGCTGGGGACCTGGACCGCAACCAGGCGTGTGTCCCAACTGAGAACTGAGTCCTCGACCTTTCAGTTCGGAGGCCAGCACTCAGTCCACGGACTGACCAGACAGTGTTGAATGTACTTATGATCACTTCATTTATAAGCTAAGATACCACTTTTCAGGATAGACTTTCTCTTTGTTGATTTATATATTTTGGGGTTTTTTTCTATTACAGTTTTCATTCAACATTATTTTGTATTAGTTTCAGGTGTATAGCACAGTGGTTAAGACAGTCATGTACTTTACAAAGTGTTTCCCCCAGTAGTTCTTGTCTTCTTTATTAGAACAAAGGAAATCATATATTCTCCAGCCATAGTACTCTAGGAGCTGTTTCACAAAATTAAATAACAACAGAGGTCAGTTAGGCATTGTTCTTAGGCAGTCCCTCTCCCTCTGTTTCTCTTTTTTTGCTGTTCATCTGAATTAACATTTCTTTTGGAAAAAAATATGCCCTGCTTAAATCTTAGTGGGTATTTTTTTAACTAAGAGAAATCTAAAGGTATAATTATGCAAATCTGTAATGACTACTGAGATTTTTAAGTAGAAATTTCTTTCTCGGTGTGGGTGAACTAAGCGTTGTGACTCTCCCTTTCAGATCCATCACGTGACACACAATGGAGGACTGTACAAGAGACCGTTCAACGAAGCTTTCGAAGAAACGCCCATGCTGGTCGCTGTGCTTACTTATGTGGGGTACGGGGTGCTCACCCTCTTTGGGTATCTTCGTGATTTCCTGAGGCACTGGAGAATTGAAAAGTGCCACCATGCAACGGAAAGAGAAGAACAAAAGGTGATTGTCAGAGGACTTCTGATTCTGTGAATAGAAGCCCTTTTTTAGAAATCTTGGTATTTCCATTCATTTTGTTCTTTAGATACTTTGGTGCACATTAAAATAAAAATATTCCAGATGTAATTAAAGAAAACATCCCACAAAGAAAGTTGACAACAAGGCTAAAGGCTTGGAGAAAATAAAGCATTTAACATATTTTAATTTAATCATCACAAGAACCTATTCCTATTTTATGGATAAGAAAACTAACATTCACAAGTTAAGTAATTTTTCCTAAGCTGCCTCGTTTCGGAGCTGGTGCGTAAACACAGGGTGGTGAAGAGCCAAAAGCCATGTTCTTTCTGTTCACAATGCCATACTGTATCCCAGGTTGCGTCCACAGTTATCTGAAAAGATTGTGTTCTTAGAACTCATGATGTATTTTCTCATAGACACGTTTTACATAAACGTCTGGGTCACAGATCAGTTCCTCTTCCCAAACAAACAAGCCGTAAAGCAGAATGTGGCTGAACTACTGTGTTTACAGGAGAAGACAATCTTGTGTTAGTAATGGTGAACAAGTGACAGTGTCGTCTCTGGAGACGGGGACCTAATTCACTACTTTTTCTGTGTATCCCTTTGTGCCTCTAGAGTTTTGTACAATATACATATATTAACTGGTCTCAGAAATAAAGTTAGTAGGGTGAAAATGCCTGATTTTATGAAAAAGAAACTTGTTTTTGGCATGTGAAATATGGAGAGGTTGTGCTCCAGCCCAGGGAATGTACTGGATTATAGAAGGGAATCAGTGAGAAGTTAGCTTCTTTCTGTCTGTCGTCCCTCTTACTTCTGTGTGGCATTAGAGGAGAGAGGCAGGTGTAGTGGCAGCAAGGTCACCACTGAGAGAGGGGCCAGTAAACCGAGGATGGGTTGTGGTCATGTGGGAGCATCCAGAAACATCCGGGAGGAAAATGACCTCTCCAGCCACTGGGAAGCCAGAACCAATCCATACATTGATCTAAGATTCTGGCCCTTGGAGAACTCAGGATCCAGGCATTCTTCTCTCTTATCTCAGCCATTCTGCACCCTTTCCTGCCCTGGCACCACAAGTTGGCTGTGTTACTACTCATTGCCCTGAAATGCCTCCACGAGTTAGTTTCATTAAGAAGGTATTTTTTGAATACCTGATGCAGGCAAGGCCCTGCACTTAGAACTTGATCCAATTGGCCGAGTGAATTATCACCAAGAACCAGAACGAACTAAAAACTTCTTTGACTCTCCTTTTTTTCTACCCGTGTACATCCCAAATAGACTCCCTAGCTAGTGTGCATCCACAGCACGCTGACTTCTTTTTACATCCCTCAGGTGTGGCCTACCTACTGTAACTCAGAGCTGACTGTGCGCTTACTGTGTTGTGTGATGCTGCAGTTTCGTGTTTACAGACAGTATTTTGCTCCTAGACTGAGTTGGTGGCAGTAATGACTGATGGGAGCTAAAGTTTTATTCACGTATTTAAACTAGGAAATCTTTACTATAGGGACCCCTCATAGTGTCAACACACTATAGAGACCTAATAAATGACAGGTAGAAGTGGGGATGGGGGCATGCTGTGGTGTAGAGAGCATTCTTGGTCAGAGGACAGTGTAGACAAAGGTGTGAGGAGTGTTTAGGAGAACACAGAATGTGGGTGTGTGAGAAATTGTTTTGAATGAGATATTAAGAAGTTTGGTAGGCATCAAGGAGTCCTTCGCAGTTTCTGAGCAGAATGACCAGAGTGTGCACAGCTGGTGCTCTTTCAAGTGTTAGGAATGGAAGGGAGGGAGGGAGGGAGGGAGGGAGGTGATTCATCTGAATACTTCGTAAAGGAGTACAGTATCTTAGAAACTTGTTTCATCTTGCAGGGTAAATTGATTGTTTAAGTATCGGAGCTATCTGTGGGTACTTAACTCTGTGTGAAAAAATTGAAACATAGATTTTTTTCTCCTTCGGTAGTTTCTATTTTGTTGAAGAAATATTGACACTTTGAACTTACGGACCTTTGCAGAGCTCTATTCTAGCTAGATAGTGCTTGAATTGTATGCCGATTCAGAATAAAAAAGTAAACTGCATAGTATGGAGTTAATCAGGAAATAATTCTTGGATGAAGTAATCAGCAATATTACTTTCAGAGGGAAAGAAAGGATCATTCAGCTTTATGGGGGATCCTGTTTGTTTTCTGATGCTGGATTAGATGTAGTCCAGGGAGAGGCAAATAGAAAGTTTTAACGCTGGAAGGAAGTGAGGGAAAGTGCTTGCTTGGGATCATAAAATGCTAATATAAAGCTGCCACTTCCTTGTTTCACTTAGTTAGTGGTGTTCATAACCACATCCTTATTTTCTTTCTCATTTCATTACAAAGGAGAGCCCATGTTAACTATTTATGCTGGTTCTTATGAACCAGAAAGTCGATGTTTGTGCTGCTTGTCACTGCCCGGCTGATGAGTGGAGACAAGGATTGAATCTCTGTGGATGCCTGTTCAGACGCTGGTGAGCTGAAAAGACTGAGAAGACAGCGGGTTGGTTATGTGCCCGAAAACCCACCTTAACCTCTTAACTGGGCAAGAGTGGCAGTCTGGTGGCGATTTTCCTCGTACTTCTTTATTCTCATCATGGATGTTTCCTCCCTGGAGCACAGTGGCTCAGATACCACCATCTCCATTGCCTGCAGACCCTATCAACTATAACTGAGGCTACCATCTTTAACTCTTGAGTTCTCTTATCGCTTAGTATGTTTTGGGTAGAACTGAATCACTCAGTCCTATTAATAGGGATTATTAGCATGAGCTTGTTCTGTTTTATATGTAGTGCATAAAATTCTTGAAATTCTTTGCTGCTTTATCCTCTATTAATAGTGCTGTTTTGGATGAGAGTGTTGTTTTTACCAGTCTGTGGTTTATTTCTTTTTTATATGAGAAGAAGCTAGTAGTCCGGAAAACATGTATGTGATAGATAAGGGAAAAGCTTGAATTAATGAAAATGTTCTAATAGTCAAATAGGAAATACCTAGAGATCTAAGGAGTAAATTATGGTAAGAAGTTACCACATACTTACTAAACTTTAAACTAACATTTTGCCTCTACAGTTTGTTCGTGATCAAATATTCAAAAATGGAAGGGATAGGATAGTGGGAAGGGACGTTATATGTCCCTATCCTTATATGTTTAATTTTCAAGATATAAAAGAAGGAATTGACTGAAATATATTCATAGGATTTGTGGAAGGATTTTATTTTTTAAAGATTTTATTTATTTACTTTTAGACAGAGGAGAAGGGAGCAAATCCAGATCAATTATTTCTTATCAACCTCCATTATCACCCAGGCATCATCTCCGGCGTTAGGCCCTCACTTGTCTGCCGCAGCCACATGGGCACCTTGCCGTTCCCTGAACACCCCAAGGTTGCTTCTGCCTCACTGCCAGTCTACTTGCTGCTCCCCTGACAGGAAAGCTCCTCCTCCAGATGGTATCAAGGATAATTCTCCCACTTCCTTTTCCTTCTCTACTCTACCCTGGCCACCCTAGCTAGATTTTAGCATGACTTCACTGTTTTACACCCTCCTTCCTTGTTTGACTTCTGTTTCCATTGGCATTTTTCATTGACATACTTTGTATTTTATACATTTTTCTCCTGTAGCATCTGTTGTTATTTTTTCATTTACTACCCTATACCTAGTGTACAGAAGAGTGCTTGGCACATATTAGATATTTTCATTTACTACCCTATACCTAGTGTACAGAAGAGTGCTTGGCACATATTAGATATTCAGTAAACGTTTCAGATAGGAATGATACGGTGAGTGGTGGCAATAACAATAAAAACTTTGGGTCTTTCAAAGTATTTACAGTCAGGGTTGCATGTGTGTGTAATACAAAACCACATACAAACACACAGATAACTCAGTTTTAGGTGTAGGGGAAAAAAGTGTGTGTCTTTAATCTTGAAATCTCACTTGGTGCCTTCAAGGACAGCATAGAACAGCAAGGAAGTGGCTTCCTGCCCATAGTATTAAAAACAGGAATTATACTGTTAATATAAGTCAAACAGTGGTTAATAGTTAATAGGGAGAACTCTTAATTGTGGTTCAAATCTTGTAGTCACCAGTTTTAACGGCCTTTCACAGGCTATTTCACCTAGTTTTCTTCATTAAGTAGAAGTCAAGGCAACACTGTTGGTTTATAAAATACATACTTCTAGCTGTATAATGCTTTTTAACCATAGGATGACTCCAATTTCAACACTTCTTCAGGTGGAAATTATTTGGAATTTTAAAATTCTCTCAGTTTAAGTTTTGAAACAACCTTGTCATGTTTTAGCCATTTCGGTGTATATCTTATGGAGTTATTTCCTTCTCTAGTAAAGATGTTGCCATAATAGAAATTCAAACGCTGCGGAACTTTTTTCACTAGCCTGTCTTTGGTATACAGTATTCTGTTTATCATCATCAAATGTCTTGAAATATTTCACAGTACTCAGCTTTTCAGAGAAAGCTTCCTTGCCATGGGAGCCATAGTCCTTCTGGACAGTAGACTCTGGAGTTTATCTGGAGATATTTGGAAAACTCTGTATTTGTAGTCATAACTTATGATAGCCTATCCTCACACCGCAAGTCATGCGAGCACAGTATTCAGCTTTACTCTTCTACCCGTGCTGTGGTGTTTGTTTATATTCCAGTCAACTGCGATGGCGGGGGGGGTGGTAGGGGTGGTGGTGGTGGTGTGTGTGTGTGTGTGTTTAAACTGGCTGAAACATTAAATGTGAGATTTTCACTAATTGAATTTTCTTGTGGAGGAAAATAATTTATTGATTAGAGAAGACGTACATGTCATTGCTCCAAGTGATTGTTGAATTTGATAATTTACATTTTATTTCCAAAGTTGTATTTTCTAAGAACTCTTACTTTCTCACATCTCACTGTCCCCTCACTGATGTTAGCAGTGTAAAACTGCACTTTTTGTGGAAGAGCGAGGGTGCATTTTTCATAAAGAAATCAAGTTTGGTTCCATACCTGGTGATTTAGTGACAGGGAGTAGACGATTCAGAATCCAGTTGAGTTGTTGATGCCAAGCCCACTTACGCTCCTGCTCACTTCCCTTACACTCACCATGGGAGATTCACACCTGCGTCCTCAGCAGCATTGCAGGGTTACACATCACGGGCTGCCAGCTTGATTGCCAGTAGTTGAAACCGAGTCTTTTAATGTATGCCTGGAGTGTCCTCTAACATGGAAGGAGGGGCAGAGTCACTGAAAGTAATAGAACTCTTTTTCTTTTCTAGGAGCTCCCGAAAGGTATGAATAGATTGAACTGGAGATTTAATGATTTGTTTGTTTGTTTGTTTGTTTGTTTGTAGAGAGAGGGGACAGGAAAGAGAAAGAGTGGGAGAGAAACATCACTGTGTGGTTGCCTCTCATGTGCCCCCTACTGGGGACCTGGCCTGCAACCCAGGCATGTGTCCTGACTGAGAGTCAAACTGGCAACCCTTTGCTTCACAGGCCTGTGCTCAGTCCACTGAGCTACATCAGCCAGGGCTGAATGATTTCCTCTAATAGAGAATTTTTTTGTTTACTTTTTGCTTTTTTATTTTTTAGGAAAAATTCACATAACTTACAGTTAACCATATTAAAGTGCACAATTCATTGCCATTTATTACGTTTACACTGTTGTGCAACCATTTCCTCTATCTAGCCCCAAAACATGTCATCACTCCAAAAGGAGACCCACGTCCATTAAGCAGTCACTCCCTATTAGCCCAGGCTCTTAGCCCAGAAAGCAGCAGCCACTAAGCTCCTTTCTGTTACCATGGTTTTAACTATTCTTGATATTCATGCAAATAGAATCATGCACTTTGTGACCTTCTGTGACCGGCTTTTTTCACGTATGATTTTGAGGTTCATCCATCTTGTGGCATGTATCTGTGCTGCTTTTCTTTTTATGATCGAATACTGTTCCATTGTGTGGGTAGACCACATTCATCTATTGATGAACACACGGATTGTTACCACTTTTGGCTGTTGTGAATAGTGCTGTTATAAACACTTGTCTACTCATTTAAATATGTTTTCAATTCTTTTGGGTATCTACAAAAATAGAGTTACTTGGTTACATGGAAATTCATGTTTACCTTTTTGAGAAACCATCAAATGGTTTTTCTACTGTGGCTGCATCATTTTATACTCTGACAGTCAATATATGATGGTTTTTCTTAATATCTTATGGTTGTATATTTTACATTTAAGACTTTGATTCATTTTGCATTAATTTCTGTATGAGATGTAAGGTTTAGGTCAAATTTCCTTATTATTTTTTTGGTGTTATGGATATCTAATTATCTCAGCGAGAATATTGTTTTTTAAAAATAAGTATTCCATTTTTAAAAAGTCTAATTACCATATATTCTCAGTCCAAAATGGTGGTGTAGGGTAGATACATTTTGCCTCCTCACACAACCAAAAAAAAGACAACAACAAATTTAAAAACAAAAAGCAACCAGAGCTGACAGAAAATCGTACTGCATGGAGGTCCAACAACCAAGGAGTTAGAGAAGACACATTCATCCAGACCTGTAGGAGGGGTGGAGACGGGCAGCTGGGGTGGAGAGGACTCATGGCAAGGTGACGCCTGGCAGCGGGTGGTCCCACATTTGTGTACATATAAACCAGGAAGAATGACTGGAGAGTGAGACGGGCCGCATAACCCAGGGTTCCATTGTGGGAATAGGAAGCCTGAAATATGTGACTAAAAAAAACTTGTAGGAGTTGAGGCAGCAGGAGAAACTCTTAGCATCACAGAATTTGTTGGAGAGATCCACAGGGTCCTAGAACGGACACAAGATCATCTTCCCCCACCCGCACTGGGAATCAGCACCAGAAGCTGATTTGCTTATGGGTAGCAGAAGTGACTGAAAGTCAACTGAGAGCTGAGCAAGTAGCATTGTTCTCTCTCGGACCACTCCCCCACATACATTGCCACAACAGGGTGACCTGGGTTGCCCCACCCTAGTGAATACCTAAGGCTCCACCTCTTACTACGTAACAGACATGAGGAGACAAAAAAAAATATGGCCCAAATGAAAGAACAGATCAAAACTCCAAAAATAGAGCTAAGTGTTGAAGAGATAGCCAACCTATAAGATGCAGAGTTCAAAACACTGGTAATCAGGATGCTCACTGAAAAGACTGAGTATGGTCGCAAACAAAAGGAAAAAGTGAAGGCTATTACAAAGTGAAATAAGGAAAAATATACAGGGAACCAACAGTGAAGGGAAGGAAACTGGGACTCAAATCAACGATTTGGACAGAAGGAAGAAAGAAATATTCAACCAGAACAGAATGAAGAAACAAAAATTCAAAAAAATGAGGAGAAGCTTAGGAACCTCCAGGACAACTTAACGTTCCAACATTCGAATCATAGGAGTGCCAGAAGGAGAAGAAGAAATCAAAAAATTGAAAACTTATTTGAAAAAATAATGAAGGAGAACTTCCCCAGTCTGGCAAAGGAAATAGACTTCCAGGAAGTCCAGGAAGCTCAGAGAGTCCCAAAGAAGGTGGACCCAAGGAAGCACATGCCAAGGCACATCCTAATTACATTAGCCAAGACTAAAGATGATGAGAGAATCTTAAAAGCAGCAAGAAAAAAGGAGAGAGTTACCTACAAAGGTGTTCCCATAAAACTATCAGCTGATTTCTCACAAGAAACCTTACAGGCAAGAAAGGGCTGGAAGGAAATATTCCCAGTCATGAAAGCCAAAGGCCTACATCCAAGATTGCTCTATCCAGCAAAGCTATCATTTAGAATGGAAGGGCAGGTAAAGTACTTCCCAGATAAGGTCAGGTTGAAGAAGTTCATCATCACCAAGCCCTTATTATAAGAAATGTTAAAGGGACTTATCTAAGAAAAAGAAGAAGATCAAAAATATGAACAGTAAAATGACAACAAGCTCACAACTATCAACAGCAGAACCTAAAAAAACACAAACAAACTAAGCAAACAACTAGAACAGGAATAGAATCACAGAAATGGAGATCACATGGAGGGTTATCAGTGGCGAGGGGACAGGGGGATCATAGGGGAAAAGGTACAGGGGATAAGAAACAAATGGTAGGTACAAAATAGACAGGGGGTGGTTAAGAATAGTGTGGGAAATGGAGAAGCCAAAGAACTTGTATGTACGACCTACAGACATGACCTAAGATGGGGGAATGCTGGTGGGAGGGGACTACAGGGCAGAGGGAAATAAACGGGAGAAAAAAATGGGACAACTGTGATAGCATAATCAATAAAACACATAAAAAAAATTAGTACTGCCCTGGCTGGTGTAGCTCAGTGGATTGAGCACGGGCCTGCGAACCAAACAACCGCGGTTCAATTCCCAGTCAGGGCACAGGCCTGGGTTGCAGGCCAGTTCCCAGCAGGGGACGCACGAGAGGCAACCATACATTGATATTTCTCTCTCTCTCTCCTTCTCTTCCCCCTTTAAAGATAAATAAATAAATTTTAAAAAAATTAGTACCACATGCTGTCACTTGTAGGTGTTTATTTGTTCCACCCTGTTTTTCTTTGCTGAACGCAGTTTAAATAGAAGAAGCAAAGCTATTTCATGATTCTGACTTGTTCTTTAAAGACTTTGTACTGACTGCTGGAGTTAGTTCACTTTGACATTTTTTCCCCTTCACTGGGCACAGTAGGTCAGGGTTGGAACTATAAATCATTTTGACACTGAGAAGGACTGAAACATTTCTGAACATGTTTTCTAAGATTTCCACCTGAGCATAAAAGCAGTGATTGTGTGCCTGAAATGTTCATTTTTGAGAGAGGTTTTGCCCTTTGAAATATTGAGATTTGTGCCCTAGGCTCTAAAATAAGTAAAAGTTACTAAGTTACAACCGGGTCCAGTTTGGGATTGTGCCCGAGTCTTAGTTTCTGCTATATCACTGAACTGTGACTTCAACAAGTTTTATTCTTTTAATGTATAAAATACAGGTAATAACTGATTAAATATTTATTTCTCAAAAATAATCACAGGGAATGTGCTTTTGAAACAGTCAAATTTCAGTGGAGTAAACCAAAATCACTGAAAGTTAGTCAAGCCAACAGGGAATTAGGCACTTAGAACATTGTGGAGGGTACAGAGCAGTGAAGTGTGGGCCTCCCTCCCCTAACTAAACAGCCACCCCAAATTGGGAAACTGGTCCTGCCATGAGTACTACTGTTGCTGCCACCACAGCCAGCCACTGCTCAACCACAAAGCCGGTGCATAGGCAGGAATGTGGAATCTAGCTGGTGCTGCCATCCTGAAGCTCTCCGTTAGAGCTCGTGTCCTGCACTGGTGTAAAACAGCGGCCTCTGTCTCCCATCGGTAGGGTCTGTACCACATCCACAACCCTGTTGCATCCCTATCGTAAGGGTATCTGGGAAATACTGTTTTTAGCCTTCCAGTTTCTGTGCATGCACATGCATGTGCAGAAAACCGGAAGTGTGGGGAGGCCAAGAGCACAGTGGTGTAACGTGCCTTAAATGCTTCAGAGAATTTCCGATTTAGCAGCAGCACAGAACAGGAAGCAGGGTGGCATTGGGCTTAGGGGCACCGACTCTGGAATCAAAAGACCTGGATCAGTTCCTGGCTTTGCTTTTGACTAGTTCCCTAACTGGGAAAGCCATTTTGCCTCTCTAAAAATGGGAGTAATAGTTTCTGTAAGAGGGTGCAGGGATATTTAAGAGAAAATATATTTAAAGCACTTGGCAGGACATATAAGTTCTCAGTGAATGAGAACTATTTTTGCTATCGACATGATTATTCATCATCTTTACCTTCATCATTTACAAGTATTTGTACATCTGTGTTGGCCAGAATTGCTCTTGACAAACATGTACTGTTGTTCCAAAGTCAGCTTCTGAAAGTGGTAGCACCCAGCGTTTTCCCCTATGACCGTAAGGCCTACGTGGACACTTGAATATATGGTACTTATTTATTTTAAACGATACAGGGTGTTTTTTAGAAGACTCACCTCAAATAGGCTTAAATAGTAGTGGATATTCATGACCTCAGACTACTTTTGGTAAGATGTTCACCAAGCCTTGACTAACAAATCCATGACTTCGATTTTTTCTCTTTGAAGCTAGAGGCTAGAAGTCACTTAACTGGTGAGTTCTTCAAGCCCAGAAATCCAGAACATAGTCGCAGCTAAGTATTGTTGTTCTCTACTTACCATGTCTGGTGCTAATATAATGGTGCTTGCGAGGACCTTCAGGAAGAGTGCCCATGAAGAGCGCATCCTGAAGGCTACAGCTCGACTCTCTCATTGCTGTCACCTACCCGTTAGGCTCTCTCTCTGGGCAAGCATCCTGTCGAGTACTTGTCATGCTGTATTGCAACTTTGTGTGCCTGTCCACCACACGAAGAGGTCCCTGGGAGTGTGGAGGTTGTCTTGCTCATTTTTATCCTCAATGCTTAGTTTAGTGCCTGGAGAGTACTGCTCAGCAAATGTTTAGTGACTAAGCAAGTGAGTATTCGGTTGGCCCTGACTAAAATCATTTCACAGGGACTACACTCAGAAGGAAGAAGAGGGGTATGGGAAGTGAGCTGGAGGGATGGGATGTGGAGGTGGATGACGGTAGGAATTAGTGGGGGTGTCATTTGTTGGACAGAGAGAACTGTTTTGTTCTTTAATGTGTTCTGAGTCTAGCCAAGAATCCAACATACATTGAGTGTCCAGTAAAAGGTATTAGAATGAGTGAATGAAAAGATAAGTCCTGTAGTTTAACCCTAGTCCTAGAATATTTAACGTATATGAGACATTTTTGGAAAGAGACATTCATGCTGCCTAGAACTGGAACCTCAAGTAGCAACTCCTTCCTGTCCCCTTTCTTAGCATTGCTAGGCTGCAGGGAGCTTGTTAGCTGCCCTTCACCTCTCTCTGCCTAACTTGAACTGCATTTAAAGTTGCTACCCTGGAACTTAGCTAGAGGGTAAAGGGTATCCTCTCTTCTACCATTCACCCCACCTGCTTTTGATCTCTAACATCCCTCCCAGTCAGTTTGTTCCCATCTTGGGGACTTAATTCTTCTGTCTTTTAATGAAAAGAAGAGGTCAAACTCCCTGACTTTGGCAGTCTCTTTTTAGGAGGCTGGAATCCATCCCTTCCTTGCTAATCACAGAGAGCTTTGTCTCTGGTTACCCAAGGGTCTGCCTCATTCTACCCATTTTCTGTCTTGGAGTTTGATAACCCTGATGGTAAATAGGACCAGACTTGCTTAAGTTTCTTCTGATGCTTATATTGTAGAAACAAAAAATACTGCTCTGCATTGCTAATAAAATTTTGTGATAGAGTATTTGTTTAGAAAGGTTATAAAGAAGAGATCAAGAAGAGTTATTACTGTTCGTTCTATTGGAACAGCACCAAGGATTGGAGACAAGATTTTTTTTTTCCTTTGGAAAATAAATCCATGGTGAATAATGGTCAAAGGAAAGTCCTTAAGAGGTTGGGTGTCTCTTTTCCAATTTTTACTCATCATATTCTTTTTTTCTTAACAACACAAATTTACTTTCTCATACTTCTGGAGGTTGGAAGACCAAGGTCAAGGTGCCAGCAGGGTTGGTTTCTGGTGAGGCTCTCACTGTTTCCAGATGTGCCTCTTGAC